>CAKAOH010021610.1:0-18666 GCA_916701665.1 Sebastiscus tertius | reverse complement strand
AAAAATTTAAAAAAAAAAAAAAAAAAAATGTCTGAAAGATGTCTGAAAAAAGTTTGATAAATGCTGAAAAAAAGTCTGAAAAATGTCTGAAAAAAAATGTCTGAAAAAAAAAGTTGGAAAATGTTGGAAAACAAAAGTCTAAACAATGTCTGAAAAAGGTAAAAAAAAAAAAAATGTCTGAAAAATGTTTGATAAATGCTGGAAAAAAAGACCCTGAAAAAAGTCTGAAAAAAAGTCTGAAAAATGTCTGAAAAAAAAGTTTGAAAAAAAAAGTTTGAAAATGTTGGAAAACAAAAGTCTAAACAATGTCTGAAAAATGTCTGAAAAAAAGTTAAATTATACAAAGTGAAATACAAGTACCTCAAAGCCTTATTAGGAACAGTATCTGAGTAATTGTTCTTTGTGACTGGTTTCTGTTGGAAATAATAGTAAACAAAGGGATTTTTAAATGAATATACGGATGTAAAATGGAATTATATAATACAAAAGAATTTTAATTTAAAATTGTGCTTTATAAACTTGTCACTAGGAAGACACCAGACAAAAATATGAGATTGTGTTTTGGTCATCTTACACCCTCAATCAGCAATCACATTCTCATCATCATTGTAGGACACATCTGCAGCCACAGGAGGGAGCCAGAAACAACACAGGTAGAGCTGGAAGTGATTGTGTGGCTCCAACATGGTGCTGCCAGAGGGACTGCTGCATTTCCCCTTTTCTCCATCTTGTGTTTTTTCTGACTGCACAAATCTATGTTGACAAATCTGCATAATTAAATGTGCCACTAGGTTTCCACAATATCAGGTGGCAGCCACTGGGAAATGACCTTAGTGGGTAGATGCTGAGATGTGTTTTCCTTTTAACCTTTAAGTGAGCTTCAGTTGTGTCAGGTGCATGAACCCCAATACTCACCTGCGCGTCTAGATATATTTCTAATTATTTGGTTGTTAAATGAAACGTAGACTATGGCCTGATCATTGTGTGAATGGTTGTACCTGTAAGTATACCCACATATTGGCTGTAGAAGTCAGAGCATATCAGGTCAGTATCAAAAGCAGTCTGATCACACCTGTCTGCTCTAATTTCACAGCACCTCCATCCACCCAGCTCCCACAGCACCCCGAGGCAGCAGCAGCAGCAGCAGCAGCAGCTCCGTCCTTCACTGTCAACAGCAGTCTCTGTACCCACGTCCTGCTACATGTGAGATAATCTCTTGGGGTTTAGCTGCAGCACCAATCCACCTTAGTGTCTCCTAAACTCTTACTGTCCTTGAGTTTTCATCTGTCTATTTCTTGGACTGAAAAGATTACAAAGATTTGCTAAAAATAAATGAATTATAATAATAAGTTGTCTCGCTTTTCAGCACTCACAAGCAATTTAGCTGATAATTAAGCTGATTTTAATTTCATTCATACAGCATTCTTTCCAACATCAAAATGTGGTGAAGTAACGTCCCCCAGCTCTTCACTGGAGCTCTGATTTCTGCTCTGACCCGTCACTTGGCAGTAACTTCGAGATGCTTCAGTGCCTGAGGGGATTTGAAGCTGATTTAAGCAAAGAAGGCGCAAGGATAACACTGGTTATCGCCTTATCAGCTAAGAGTTGAACTTGCCAATTTGCAGCGGCCTGGAACACAGCCTGGCTGTAGTCAGCATCCTGAAGGGGATTAATGCAGTCGGTATTTTTAGGTTTTACTCCAGAGCCCTCAGCAGCACTGTCTCTGTGGTTAAATATAGCGTAGAGAACATGCGTAACATGGCACAATTTTGGGCATTCTCTGACGCTGGTGGCCGTGGATGTGCTTTCTAAGCCTCAAGACTACAACAAACGTATTGAGACAAACATAAATATTCACGGAAAAGACACACATTTTTAAAAGACATATGTTTTAATTTATTCAAATGATTCGAGATTCAAAGACATTTCTGCTTTACATCCGACGTTTCTACAGTAGCAATTCCTCTCATGTTATATTTACAAATACATGTATCATATATATATTTATATCTTGTTAACATTAACTGTAAAACAAGATCTGGAAATTTAAAAACTTAAGCAAATAATTACCCTGAGACAAGTAAACATGAATAACAAGGATTTTCTTTTGAACTAACCCAAGTCTCTATACTCAGGATCTGTCTAGTTTGAGTGACTCACACTCATCTCAAACTAAGAAAAGAGCCCTGAAGTATCACAGTGTTTCAGGGCCGTGGACGGGGCAACCTGCACATTCCTGGTACAGGAAATTATTGTCCAACTCCTCTAGATTTCCCTCCTTCATACGCAGCATTTAACTGCTGTTTCTGCACTCATCTTTCTCCCAGCATACCAGGACTAAACAGCCCCACTTCTCACTAAGTTGAGCCTCATAGCACCAACAGTAGAGGGACTCAGTGTTTTTTCTATCAAATAAATCCTACATTTTTGGATGACTTACATCTTCACCTTTCTCTCTGTGCATAGATAAATAATTTCTTTATATACAATACATACAATTGCTTTTTGTAGTTTTTATAAAACTAAAATGTTGGGCGGGAGGAAAAACACCTGGATGTAAATGATCCTTAAATCATCCTTAATTATGAGGAAATATATTATTAAACACTAGAACTATCGCTGCCACATGTGCTTAAAAAGCTCCTTTAACTGTAGAAACAGTATGACTGTATGATGGCATCAATAAGAGGGTAAGGGGTTGGGGGGATGCTATGAAATGCACAATCCACTAAAAGGTATTTCTACGTTTGGTCCAATTTTTTTAAGCTTAATGTTGAATGCAAAAGCAGCAGGTAATTCTACTGCAAACATTGTTAGAAAATGTATTTCTCAGACAGTTTGGATTTAGTTTCTTCTTCTTCTAATATAGTATTTATGGCACAAAGGCCTTTAAATTACTAATCTAACACTAGTGTCTTTAATAAAAAGGTTGTACGGTTGCAAGTCTACATCATTAGATATTTGCAAGAGAAGCTGTGAACCAGAGAGATGGTGCTCAAAATGCATCACTACATCCTCCATATTTTACCGAACCTTGCCTCCAAAGCGGTGCATCTCTAAACCGTTAGCATCCTTAAAAGAGAGGGATGGTACAACTTTCTCGATAAAGACGCTCGTGCTCGCCTGAGAAAACAAACTGACAAGATGATTGAGTGTCATTGCCGCTATATGATATCAAACATGTGGCTTCTCACAGCAATATACACGTGCCAGACTTTTTCTCGTCATCGGGATCCCCTCCACCCTCTTTCCTGTTGGGGTCGTTGAGCTCGTCGAACAGTCCGGTGTCAATCATCTCGTGCTGCCACTGAATGGGCACAGCGCCTGTGCTAAACTCCTTGAAGAATTTATTGTCATTGGCGTCAAACTCGATGCCCTTGATCTCGGAGAACTCGGCGATGTCGTCGGTGTCCTTGGCGTAGACGACGTTGGGCTTGGGGACCCAGGGGGGGTCGATCAACCCGGCCTCCAGACGGGGGAAGTTGATTGTCTTGAACCACTCGTGCTTCCTGGGATCCTCCATGTCGTTCCTAATGAGGAGGCACAAAATTTACTTTCAAAACTACAATGTCAGACTTAATGAAACGACAACAAAGTGGCTACAACCAGTTCATTCTCAGTTTCCTAACATCCGTTGCACCAGAATGCCAGTAAATATCTACCAAATTAAAAAATGTAATTCACAAACGACACATGCCGCATTGCTCATAACTTAAAAGAGTAGCAGAATCACTTACTTCATGCCCAGGCGCTCCTCGATCTTCTTCTTGAGGAACTGCTGGATGATGTCCTTGGTGACAGCGTCGAAGCACTTGTGCTCCCACTTTGGTTCCTCGTTCTGGATGCGGCGCTGCACCTCCTCCTTCTCCACCTTCTCCTTCTTGCTCTCCGGGCCTTTGAAAGGTGTGTAGCCGGCCACCATCTCGTAGATACTGCAGCCCAGGGCCCACCAGTCCACTGATGTCCGGTATGGAGTTTTGTTCAGGAGCTCAGGGGCCATGTATGCTCCGGTACCAGCCTGGAGGAGGGAGACAAGGGTAGCATGATGTGTTTTATGTGAGATCTCTACTCTTTTAGAATTGAGTTCTGTAAATGGAAGCAATGATAGCACAGTGACATGCAAAGAGAGGTCTTGAGGAAGTTCGGACTCGTAAAGAACAACTTTAAAACTGGGAGACATAACCTTCGTACGTCCTCATTGACAAGTGTCACATAGGTCAGTTACCTGGGCTACTAAAAGCTTTGTAGTTTTCTCTTTCTGTCTCCCTCTGTGTTACTTTCACCGTTTCCTCCCCTCTACCTCTATGACCTCACCTGCAGCCCTAATCCTAATGCTAAGCCTACTACCTGTCAAGAGTCATGTGTGTCTACACACTGACAGAGTTATCCAGCCTCTTATATAAAGACTGGCCATTTCTGGATGCTATAGCCACCAGGAAATACGTAACATCCAGACAACACGTAGCCATGCCTCTAATGTATAATTAATGCAGACACACACACTGGCATAGAGCCGAGAGCTCACCCTTTATTACTACAAGTCCCAAGGAAAACCCTGTTGCATGAATCTTTTCAGACATTGGCATCATTTAACAAACTCTTACAACTTTTTTTCCCTTCGCCAAACACACGCGGTAATTCCAGATCTGTCCTTTATTTTTTAAGTGTGACAAGACTTAGCCCTTCTGACTGATTAGTAAAGGCATGATACTACAACGCCATTGACCAAACTTAAGCAGGTTTGCATGCAAAACTTCTCCTCATCTATTGAACAAATCTATTGAAAGCAAATCTATTAAACTCCTGCATTATTGTGAAGGTTTCATGGTGGCTTTTTGTAGTGAAATGTGTAGACCTGCACACTCTGGTCAGTCAAAGGGGCAAAATGAGTGTGAAATTTTTTCAGCTCGGTTGCAAACTGACCTGTCTAAACATATTCTGCATAGGTTTTTACCTGGATCTGTCAATCTGATCAGGGACAGACTTGTGTAATGCCCACTAAGAAGATTAGGGGACCAAAGCCAGCCTTGCCTGAGGTTAGCCCAGTCACTTTGGCTGGCTGAGGAGCATCAGAGTACTGGATAATGAGCTTACTGGACTTTCATGGAGCCGAGAGCTTACTCTTTGCTACCGCAAGTAAGTCCTGTTGCAAAATTCTTCATCTTTTTTTCAGGTCAGGTGATTTGTAATATACTGTAGGTATTATGAGACAAAAATGGAAGCTCTGTGATTGATCTGCCAGGCCATCATGATGTTCTGTCACTGACAACCTTTTTCTTTTTCATATGGTTGAGTGATCCTCAGTTAGATGCAGCCAATGTGGTGAAACATCAAACTGAACTCACTGATGACATGATATCTGCGTTACTCTTCCTCAAGGTGAGAAGAGGATTTACAGGTGAAGTCTCATGGGAAGAAGCTGAGCACAGCTGAGGCAACTCTCTAAGGAGGTAACGCCTCCACAGAAACAAAGTTCCATTTACTGACTTTAACAAGCGCTGGACCTCCGAGATCGCCCCTACACAAAATGGTGGCTATAATCTGACTGCTAAAGGGTCAAATTAGTGACATAATGGATTCAGAGACTCATTGCACAGATCCGGTAATCCCTGTCCGGATTTAAAGGAAAAACCGTCACCAAGGTGGACAGCCTGTCCAAACCTGAGTCCAGCTTTTAGCTCCAACCTCATCTTTAGATTACGGACAAGGTGGAGATGTAGATCACCCAGAAAACCAGTGGTCTGTGCGTGAGTGTGCATGGTCTTAAACTCCAGCTACGTAGAAGATGACTTTACTAAACTCTTATCTTATAACAGAATCTGAACAAGTCCTTGTCCTTGGTGTATGCAACTTCAAAGATTATGAATAATAGATGAAACGGCCCTTCAGGGTAGACATCTTTCACCAAAATGTTATTATGATTCCCATTATCACTGATGACATCATCCAGCTAGGTGCTCTCATGTTAACAGAATCCTAATAGCTTTGAGAGTGCAACTTGGTGCACATCTTTATAGTATTTTCCTAACTGGAATTTGCCTTTTCAACCACAATATGACTATTGTTTGTACATCTACTCACCATCTGGGTGACATGTTTCCCTGGAACAAGCTCTATGGCCAGACCCAAATCTGAAAGTCGGCACTGGCCAAAGCTATCCAGCAACACGTTCTCCGGCTTCATGTCGCGGTATACGATATTCATTTCGTGCAGATGCAGAATGCCGGTGGTGATCTGTGCCGTGTAGTGGATGATGCGCTTCATCTCAATGCCCTTGTCCACACCCTTGCCGTCGTAGCCTATGTTGTAGATGTGGTACCTGAGGTCTCCTCCATTCATCAGGGTCATGGTAAGGCACAGGTGGGTCTTGGTGTCATAAGCGTAGCCCAAGTTGACCAGAAACAGGCTGTTGACCTTCTCCAAGATCTTCTTCTCCAGCAAGGCCATCTTCTCACCGCCCTTCTTCTTCAGTCGCTTTTTACACAACTTCTTGCAAGCGTACATCTGGCCTGTGTTCTTCACCTGAACAGCGCACACCTAGAGGAAGACAGATTATTTGTTAAAAAGGAGGACCTTTTTTTTTTTTTTATAACCAATGTCCAACTAGTTCTCTTTCAATTAATTAGAATCCATTTTCCACAGAAACAAAGCATGGTCTACTGGTATCAGGACTGCTGACTGCTGCTTGAAAGTGTAATGGAAATGAAAGCTCCCTTTAGGAAAACTGTAAAAAATAAAAACAGGTATCTGCTTAAGTATTATTACAGTGTATCAAGAAAAAACCTGATTTGATCTGTGCCATCACATATTTCATGACTTCACTATTGATACTATCACAAATAATTCCCCATAACACTGATATAGAATCACTGGTTGGACTAAAGGCAAGAAAATATGGTTCAAGAAGTCAACCAGGCTTGACCCTTGCCAGCTGTGTCTTGGCACCCTATTTGCCAGCTGTCTCACTCACATCTTTGACTAAACATTTACTTCTGGTATCATTCATTCCCTGTAGACAGAGGGTCAGGTTTATCCACTGCTAAGTTAGTTACATCAGCAGTTAAAAATGATTGTCCAGTAGCAAAGCTCTTTTATCAAGTAAAGTGTTTTGATTCACTACTGTATGTGTGCTCCTTTAAAAGAAAACAGTATTTTTACAGTCTCGGCAGATTTACATGCCTTCACTGTTGTTTTCATTAACAATATACCTCAATATATCTCAATAGATTGCCTTATTTTGGGTTGTATACCCAAGCTTGTTGCTAGGAGCTTGACTCAGTTCCTCAAAGGTCAATTGTGGGTCCACTGTATATGTGCTGTGATCAGATAAGAACGTGCCTCTGATTTTCTTCGGACATCTCTTACCAATCACAAATCCTTTAAATGATTATTGTGCAAAAAACTCATACTGCTATTCTCCATCCCTACAATTTACACAAATACTGCTTTCATTGCAGACACTCTTGAAACTATTTTCTGTTGAATGATTTTCTATTCTTAGCTGCTGACTTGTTATCTCTTTATCTGTTCTATTGCCACTGTTCTACTCTGTTCATGTCTGAATAGAAAAAGAGATCTTGATCTCAATTGAACTTCTATTAATCAATATTTGCTAGTTCTATCAACGCAAGACCACCACTTCCTGCAGTGTGGCTTTGTATTTGTTACTTTATGAAACATAAGACACCGTTTTCTAAAATTCAAGAGGCTTGCCTGTATGTCACATGACTTCATGGTCACCTTGAGACGAGGTAAATCCTCATGATTATGTAAGGTATGATCTCTTGCCCAAAAATATCCTTTATTGTACTTCAAAGCAAATACACCTCGATAGCTTAGGGTTTTCCTCAGAGTAGAACAGGACGAACACTGCACCATACGGTACTGTAGCACCAACATTACAATTCCAGAAGATGTTATTATCTTTTTATGTAATTTTCGTCACTTTTTTGCAAATATTATCCGAAATATGATGGAAATACATATTTTTAAATGACAAATTAAATAACACCATCAAACCTAAAGAGTCTGGAAGAGTCCTGCAACTAAAAGCAGTGTTAAAAGATACATTATTTGCCAAAACAACAGACTTTTATTAAATTATATGTAGAAGCGTTTGCATGCTTACCTCTCCGAAGCCTCCTTTACCAAGAGTTCTGAACTCATAGAAGTATTTGTCACTGATGGGCTGCTTCTCATACTCTTTCCACTGGAGGAACTTATCAAAGAACGGGCTGGCCTGATAATCTGAGAAGGGTTTGTCTTTCAGAAAATCTCTTACACCTTCCTGGATTTTGCTCTTCATCACCTCCTCAAAGTTGGCATCTGTCACATTCTTGAGTTTGTCAGCAGACTCCCCGGTAAGAAAGATCAGGAACTTCTTGGAGTCAGCCTTGCAATACTTGGTGATGATGGTTTGGCGTGCCTTGTCTTTCGTGACACCTTCAGCCAGATCCCACTCGTACAGCTCATCCAGGAAATCAGCAGCAAGCTTATACTCGGGGTTATTTGCCAGGTATTCGCGGAAAAACCTTTTGCCAATAGGCTGCCTTTCACAAACCGACGTAAAGTCCTTGTCAAGGGACTGTCGTACTGCAACACATTGGTCGGGCTTGGGGAGAGCCAAGCTGCGGCGGCGCTTTTTCATCTCCTTGTCATCGCCACCCTGGGCTTTTAGGTAGGCCGTGTTGGCCACCAGGTTATCCAGTCCCCCCATGTCACACATCTTGGCGGCTGAATGTGGTCTGTCCCCCCTAAGTGACTGGGTTCTTCAGTGGCTCCCCACGGATACCCTCAGCGGCTTTCAGAACGTCTGCGTGAGAGTGCAATTCGCTCCAAAGCCAGCTTGCAAATGAGCTCCTTCGCCCAGCCTACCTGCAAACCTAAGACACACTGACACACCCAGTAATTACTCATTTAGAATTAAATACCAGGGAGGGATTTTGGCTTAAGGATCTTTGTGTGGACTATTCAAGGATGCTGTGCACGGAAAGGGAATCGTAAGCGGGCTCTGTCCTAAGAGGCTTTGTAGCCCTCTATATTTGTTCATGGTGTTCGGTAGTCTTTCTAACAGTGGTCCAGTGGAGTTCTTTGACTATTCATTTAATGGTGAGACACAGTAAAAGATTCAAATAGAAGCAGAAAATGTCCTGGAAAGAGCAAGACACCTTTAACAACTATCACAGGGTGCTCTTATGAAGGTTGTGAGAAAATGGAGTAACACGGCACCATTAGGTTGGGCATTTACATATGATGTTATAGCATATGAATAGATAAGATTGTATTTGGAGCCTTGTGAAAAATGAAATGTTTTCACTGAGGCAGTCAGTATAGTAAACCATGGCTCTACGACATGGCATCCTGATCTTCCACCTCCCAGTGTCAACAGGGCAGATACTTCAGAGAGCTTACTCCTAATCTGTCTGCTCTTTCATTCTTATCATTAACCCTCATTCATCAGTGACCAACCACCTTACCATAGCTATTTTGAACATTTCAAAAACTCTGTCATGTTAAAACAGCAGATGCAATGTAAAGGCCATCGCTATAGAGGGAACTGTGAGTAAATACTTATTTGGATGCAAACAGATGCCTAACATTTGGCTTACTAAGAGTACATTTTATTAGGAATTTGCAATTTTACAAGGAGTCGTCGTGTAATAGACATGTGGATTAGAGCTATCTGAACTTATATTTTGCATGTGGAGATCTCTGCTGTATGTTTGTGATATTGAAAAGTAATTTATGTCTTGACGTATTTTTCAAAAAGATTATTTGCTCCATGAGAGCTAGAGTGCAGACATTAGTTGATTTTAAAACTCAGTATGCATGCACTACATTATAGCAGATGTGTACTTCGGTATGTGGAGTCAAACTGTGGGATAATTTTAGATGTTGTGCAACTATTATTCAATTTAAAAAAATGTTTACAGATCAAATGATTGAACAATATGAGCTTGATAACGTCCGTGTTGAGTTTTTTTGTCATCAATTGTGTATGTGTGTGTTGTAAGGGTTGTTAAAAGCATTGGCAAACCATATGTTGTAGACCATTTATGTTATTTGTTTTGAGAAGGGGCAGGTAATATAGCTTTTTTTTCTTTTATGTTGTTTTATAGCTTATATTTAGTGTAAAAGTTTGTGTTGAAAGTGTATAATTTGTGAAGTGTATGGGTGCAGTAGGTGAAATCACAACCACAAGTGATCAAATAAATGTGCTTAGAGAGTACAAAACAACAATAGTTGGCTTCTCCACCACCAAGTACACCGAACAACACAAAATTGGAAACCAAACTGAACTTAGCATACCCAAAAAGTCCATAATTTCCATTATTCCTACAGTAAACGTCTTTCAAACGACAGCTAACAGTGTAGCATTGGTTGTTAAAATCAGGAGTCAACACAGAGACTCAGAGGATCAGATCAATGTAACACCAGAGCTTCTATCTACGAGTTGGTTTATAAAAAGCCTGAGGAGTCTGACCTCAATCGTGTGACCGAACTGAGGTTAAACCGAGGAACTACACCTGATACCTAACAGTGATACTACACATACAGGAGAGGAAAGCCAAAAGATTTCAAGCAAACAGGTATTCTTTCTGATCAATCTGTAGTCTTATCTTATTACAATTCTGGTACTAGACAGCATAAATATATAGATATACTGTATTGTACTGTGTATGTACTGTATTAAGTTAACATTTGCATTTCACTGTTGCAGCACTTTACTCAAACCAGACAGGTGGTCTTAATTTAACACATGTACAGTAATAATGACGAATTGGCATTTCTCTTCCTTTGTTGCTGTTGGCAGTAACCCCACGCTACAGCTACGGTGATGTAGGCTAATTCAGTACGATAAACCTCGGATAATATTAGCTAATCCTTTCTCAAATGGTCTCAAGCTGTCAGCGCTCTGCACAAGATCAAGGGCTTTGCTTGCCGTCAGAGAGCTCCAGACCTTTTGTGACTTAAAGGCCAGGAAGACACCGACACAGACAGCCAGTGTGGAAGTGAGTAAATGTTTTTGGAAATAAAAAAAATCACAGCAATCATTGATCACAATTTCTTCAGTGAAGTGTTGGTTTCAGTTGGATTTATCCCAAAAGGGCGAGAAAAAAATAGTGACCCGTTACATTGAGGAAGGACAGAATAGATTGTAATTCAACTTCATCTTATTTTTCACCAAACTATAATTCAAGATTCAAAAATGTATAGAGAAAGAAGCGCCTTGCCAGTTAAAGAGAACTGCCATAAATATCAAATATGTCAAATGTCAGTCATGTTGTAAAGGGAGGGTCAGTAAAGCACTTAAGCCTCCTGAGTGGATGAAAAGAGGTCAGAGGTTTCATCTTTTACCAGGTCAGGGAAAGCAGAGTGGTAAGATGAGAGCTTCTACACGTCACTCTATGGGATCCCTCCTGAGCCGTGTCACTGTCATTGGACATTGGAATTCCTTCAGGACATGTGTTTGGCACCAGCCTTAAACAAGCTGTTGTATATGAGAATAAGTGATACAGTGGTGACGAGGGAGATTAATAGAGTTGAGATACATACAGTACATACGAGGAATTTCTATGATTCTTCTTCTCTGTTCTGTTTTAAATGTTTGCTCTTTGAGCAGCCTGCTCCTTCAACCTTGGGAGGATTAGCCTGGCCTGAGGAGGGAGTAAAGGTTAAGATGTGCAGAGCATACTCATCCCATTTCCCACATGGTTGACTATGTGGTCTTTACGTGGTCTGGCTCCATCCTATTATGGCCTTTCTCAAGCTTTCCACTAAAAGAGGCAGTGGGCGGAAAGTACTCCCAGTAGAGCAGTGAGAATTAAATAGAAGAAGGAGTGCGTTTTCTAGGAGTTTTTTACCAATCGGGTGCATAGAACCAACGCAATTACAGTCTGGTGTATAACCTACACAACTGCAATGTGTCTCAAGGTTTCTGTTCTCTGTCAATCAGTATCAAGAGACGCATGTGGTCATGTCACTTTAAAGGGACAGTGTGTTAGATTTGGCGGCATCTAGTGGTGTGGTTGCAAGATTGCAACCAGCTGAGTACCCCTCGGCTCACTCCCCCCTTTCCAAGACTGCAGTAACGCGAGTTGCCGAGTGCAAAACCGTGGTAACGCCGTTCGCCTCGCTCAGAGGCCCTTCTTACCATGATAACAATACTTTAGGAGCAACGGAAGTCAGACGGCGGCTGGCAGTACCACGGTTTTGCACTCTACGGCTCACGTTACCACATCGAAATGCTACACACTGTTCCTTTAAATGAGGTTAAGGAGAAAACGAAATAACCACAAATGTAAATACAAGACAACTGCATGAAAAGCAGCACCACACCTACAGATATGATAATATAACTGAAGCCATTTAAAAATATAAATGATTACGCTGCATAAATATTGTCTGACAGTGGAGCTAATAGCCTTGTGACCAAGTTAATAACTCTCACAACTGAGCTAGAGACAGGCCAAAAACATACTGTGGGACCTCTACCTTGTTGTAAGGTGAAGGGTAGTGATTGGAAGCAAAGCTCCAGGGCTGGCCTAGGCCTAGGGGCTTCAGCAGAATTTGAGTTTGGGGGTGGCAGGAGCAAGGTGTGGGGTTACTTAGCAGATGAAAAATTCTCCTCGATATAACTGCTTCTCATAGAGAGGGAGACTGTTGTTTGCCTGTTAGACCAAAGCAGGTCAGATGTTGAGGATAGCTCGACCTGGTGACTCCACAGTGAGACTGGAAGACTGGAAGACTTCAACCCTCATTCTGCGAAGGACTGGAACAGCTATTGGAACGATCTGACTGGATGGTGAGTGAGTCAAAGGTCAGTTATTGACTTTGTAGATCTTTTATCAGATCTGAGGTCTAATGCTCTGGACCCTCGGGGAAATGAGCCAGATTACCACCTGGCAGTGAGTTGGACCAGATAGCAGGTGAGGCTCCCAGGACCCAAACATGTAGTGAGGGACACCTGATTTAGAGGGCCCTGTCCGTAATGATTTCAACCATCATGCCCCAAAAATCAAGCAAAGGTTTATGGATTTGGAGTTATAGGGGATCTTGTTCAATTGTGCAAAGTCTCTCCAGACTCAGTAAGGAGGTACTGCAGGCAAGAGAAGTCGGCGACTGAAGTAGTTGCACATTTGAAAGCTCAGGTATGGCAAGAGGCAATGACAGATTACTTCTAGGTAGCCTTCTGTAATTATTCATCCTGCTGGCAGGACGCAGCTTCTAAAAAAAAAAGGCTCCTCCTAGTTGGGGATATTTTTACAGAGGTAGTAGAAGCACTTTGAGGAACTCCTAAATATTACAGATATGCTCTCTGGACTCGAGGCAGAGCTGAAAGACTTCCAAGAATCACCAGCACAGACAACATACGATCTGAATTAGTGGTGAAATGTCCCTTGAAGGAGATACAGTGCAGGCCAGTAGCACAGGTGGCTGCTACTCTCGTCTGGCTAATCCCTGATCAAACTGTCTCAAGCTCACAGTGTTCTGCCTAAAACCATGTAAGTTTCAGTTACAAGTACTTCTGAGATATTTCTAGGAAAACTGTCAGTTTCATATAGGTCTTTAATCAATGTTTTTCTAGCATAATATACGCTACAATACACTTCACTTTGATTTTGTTTTCAATCTAATAGAAAATTTAAATCATCACAGACAGAAAAAACACTTCCACTTAACATATTTGCAGCACTTAGAGCATACCAACATAACGCAAATCAAGACACACAGGACGGAAGAGGGAAAGATACTGATGATGTCAATATGAGCTGAGCGCAGGATGGACCATTAGCACTAGCAGCTTGTGCCCCCTAGGGGACTATTTTTGTTCTGTGTGCACTGCACTCTTAATCCCATCAAACTCACAGACATTATCTGTGTCCTCTCGGAATCCAGATCATGATGTAACTGTAATTGACCCTTTTGACCTTGTCAAATAGATAGCTTGCCTGCAAATAGAAGTTAAAGCTCTGTGTGTTTTTATTTTTACAAAGCAAATTTTCTTTTTTTCCACCTTGAAGGCAACTTTTTGTACCAGTTCTGAAAATTGTGTTTACAGGGTAACTGTTTTATTTATTTATTGTCTGTCACAAAGTGCTACTCCTCTATACTAAAAGCAGCTAGATGAAGAAGCCTGGCTACCTGGTAAGAATGACAGGAACCTCCCTTCAGCAGTGTTGTTGGCGCTGGCTGATGGAAGAACGGAGGACAACATCTCCTGACTCAGCTGATATCACGTCACAGGAGCAGCTCCTGACCTGGTTAACAAAATGGAAAAATGTATGAGTAAAAAGGTCAAACTTAATAATAACAAACACAAAATCCTGACTAGTTGCTAAGGAATGAGGAACAAATTAGGAATTTGAATCAAGATCATGTTATTTGAGAAGACTAGATACCAATGACACAGTATTTATTCACCCAATTAAAGTGAAGTGTCATACTGATTTGTTACTAAGCATGCATTACAACATGAACACCATTACTTACCATGTTTGTGTCCCCTGAAGTTAAGTTGAGTCTCAACGTAAAGTGGCAAGTAATCACCGAGGTCTTGCTAAGAATTAGTTCATGAATGATACGCCACAGACAGCAGAATTGCATATTAAATGTAATATTAAATCTACAACTTACAATAATGTATATAACAATGTGTATATTACAATGAACAATTAATATTATCCTGTTGTATTATTTTGTTGGTGTTATGCTAAGTCTAAAAAGTCATGGCACTCTGAACATACTAACAAAAATGTCCCCAAAAATGATGTTGAGGATTGGCAACTCAATAACAATATCAAACAAATATAAAAAAAAAAAAAAATTCTCATTTGACAAATAAAAGATAACATTCTTCAAATAATCAATACACAACTCCTTTTAGGATGCGGAATGTGTATAAATGGCATATCAATCAAACCTCCGCAATATTTGACAAAAGAATTAACGAATTGTTTTGTCTGCCTCTGCATCATGGCAGTCTCCTCTACTATAGCTCAGTGCACCATTCTGCACCGGCGTTTCCACCACACAGTTCTTTATGTCCTCAAACAGTTAGCAAGGTACAGGCGCACTGGAATCAGAGCCAGCCTCTGGGTGTGAGTTTGGGTCAGGGTCGACATCACAGCTGTCAAAGCGGGTACCACGATCAGTGCCAAGGCTTAGATCTGGGCTAATGCTATGGTGAGATTCCTCCTCAGAACTGGCTGTCTTGTCGGTCACTAAGCTTTCATCAGGAGGTTCCACAGCCTTTGTATCTGGGTCAGAGACGTGTCCTTCTTGATGCTCCTCAGTCTTCAGCCTCCTGCGGCTGATTAACTTCTGCAGCTGTAGCTTGCTGGTGAAGAAGATGCTGCGCCAGCCCACCTCAAGCGCCAGAGCTGCCACCTCGGCCGACACTGTGTTGCAGCGCCGCTCCACTGCCTGCTCCCAAAACTCCTCTGACCCACATAGCTGTGGAGCAGTGAAGTGATAAGTATAAGGAATATTATTACAGGGCAGAGGACAAAATGTGCAAAGATGAAATCTTAAATAACAGAGTTAATGTTTATTATCTCAGGATACAGGTTATTTTTTTCGCTTCATCTCTCTCTGTGTGTCTCTGGAACTCACCTTCCTGAACCTGCGTGACGTTCGTCCAAGCTGACCCACATCCTCTAGTTCTAGATAATTTATTATCCGCAGAAATAAGGAGTCGGACAGGCGCTCCAGATAATCATAATGGCCTTGGCACAAAGCCTTGGTGTACTGCAAGATTCGACGACCGAAAACCATACTGACCTCACCTGGGGAGAGGAATATTTTACCTGTCATCCATATTCAAACATTCAATTTGTTCACATACAATATTCACAAGACACAATCTGAATATAAAGTGATAAATAACTAAAGCACTGTGTAATGCATTTCTGTACAGGTCTACTGTAGACAGAGCATGCTAAGAATTATGCTATATGTAATCCTCTGCTTTTGCTTATCAAAGCCTAAGCTTATTAAAGCTTTCCCTGTCATGACAAGTCAAAAATATCTACAGTGAAAAAACTGAAATCCTAATGGCTTGTTTCAAACACACAATTTCTGAATAGGGGCTGTGTGTGTTTCTCCGTGTATTGAGCATTTTGATAGTTTATCAGTATTTACGAAGCACTTAAACTTAATAATGTAAAAGACATGAAAATCTCACTTTTACAATACGGGACCTTTAAAGATCTGTTCTATTTAAGTGTTCCAGTAAGCCATGATGACAGTGTGACAGTGAGTCAGCATGCACTATGGGGAATGTGACATCATCAGTTGGCCATTTTTGGAGGATAAAGGGTAAGAGTGTCATCAGCTGGCTGTTTACTTCAAGTGTCAAAAGCCAAATATATGAAATCCTTACTCTGCAACCAAGCGTCATCCAAGAAGTCCTGGTGAGACTCCTTCAGCTCTCCGGGCCGGGAGAACCTGTCTACATATCTCGGAGATATCTTCCACCATCTCCATATCACCTGGAAATGACCAATTGAAGTATCACTGGTGTTAGATATTTTAACAACAAGCTATGAAAACAACAGCTTTCTTCTTGAATGCATTTTTTTTTGTTTAGCCCAAAAATCTAAACACTATAATACAGTTATTTACACGTAATAAAAATTTGACAAAAAAAAAAGTGAAATGAACAAATTAATTATAATTATCAGCAGCAAAATTTTAAAATAGTAACGTTACAGTTAACACTGATTTAACATTAGTTAGCTAATGCTAGACTACGACATTTCAGTTTCAAGTTCTGTTATGCCAGTGTAAATTATTTTTTGTTAATTTTTAGCTTACTATGGTTATTCTATCCAAAGAAGTTTATTCAAGCGTGCTATTAGTATACTTCTTTTAAACTTAAAATAAGAGAGTATACTTTTTATGTACTTATCAGAGATATACTTTACAAAAGTATACTTGGCTCATACTGGCAAGTATACAAAAAAGTCTAAGTAAGATTAAAGATTAAGTATAAACCAAGTAGGCTTATACTTAATCTTTTGATCAAGATATACTTAAGAAAAGTAGAAGTTAGTATACTTGTAGTGTAAAAACTATTTAGTTGACTGAATTTACTTTAAAGTGCACTAAACTAAACAGTGGGCTACAAGTATATAACTAGTAAACTATCAGTACAATACTTACACTTAAAGTATAATTTTATAAACTAAAAAGTGGGCCTATTTAGTCCCAAGAAGTATTGAAGTAGTACACTTACAAGTATAAAACTAGTAAACTATCTGTATCCTTAAAGTATAGTTGCAGTACAAAATAAGACTTAAATGCAAGAAGTATTAAAGCAGTACACTGATAAGTATACTACTAGTACATTGATATTAGTTTACTTACTATATAAAGTATACTCGGGAAATATATACTTGAATTTTAGGTAAATATACTTTATAAAATAATCTTTAAAGGTCCCATATTGTAAAAAGTGAGATTTTCAGGTCTTTTACATTATAAAGCAGGTTTAAGTGCTTTATAAATACTGTTAAACTATCAAAACGCTCAATATACGGAGAAACACACACAGCCCGTATTCAGAAATTGTGTGTTTGAAACAAGCCGTTAGGATTTCTGTCCATTTGTGATGTCACGTATATACAGTTATATAGACCATTACAAGGTTTTAAATGTAAATATTCTAAATGTGTCACAGTTTATTCCCTGTTGCAGTGTATGTGAATAACATCAGCTGACAGGAAGTAAACATGGACCCAAACTGTTGACTAGCAACCCAATTCTGTTGCAATGCACTAAAACGGAGCGTTTCAGACAGAGGGTAAATACTAGGTATATTCAAGCAGACAGTACGAGGAAAATAACTTTTTTTTTTTTAAACATTACAGCATGTAGACATATTCTAATAGAAACACAAAATACAAGTATGAACCTGAAAATGAGCACGATATAGGACCTTTAACATACACCTGCATTTGATTGAATTATATTTATAGATTAACACTGTTAGAAATTCATCAGGGATTGTTTTTGATTAGTTTTAAGACTTTAGCAGCGGTGGAATAAGTATTCAGAGCCATTACTTGAGTAAAAGTTGTCATAACACGAGATAAAATATACTTTATCATATGTTAAAGACCTATAAATCTAAGTTTGTCAGGAAAGCTAGCTTTTCAGGCCGACAGTATGAGGAAAATAAAGTGTTTTTTAACATTACAGCATGTAAATGGTGTAGTAGAAACACAAAATACAAGTATGAACCTGAAAATGAGCATGATATGGGACCTTTAGGTACACTGCTTTGTCGTAAGGAGTTGTTTGTTGAGCAAGAACAGGTCTTAACGTGTCTAGCTAATGACAGTTAATGTAACGTTAGGTGATTCAAGCTAGCAACTCATTTACTAATCCGCATCCTGCTTATTAGACAGCAAACACTTGGACAGCTCAAAAATATCTACTAATACTTACATCTGACTCGGTGACAGCAATATAATAAAAGTTCTTGTTAGGTGAAGGAGCGCATCCAGACGTCTCAAACAGCGGGTCTGTTAGCAGAGACGCCATGTTCAACGTTTATGTGTTGTCATGGCAACGAGGCTTTCTCCAGTTGAAGAAGGACCTTTGAAGAAGGACTTTTTTAACCAAATGAAAAATACATACATACATACATACATACATACA
>CAKAOH010021609.1:152814-232829 GCA_916701665.1 Sebastiscus tertius | reverse complement strand
TAACAACACAAAACAATGACAAATATTGTCCAGAAACCCTCACAGGTACTGCATTTAGCATCAAAAATATGCTCAAATCATAACATGGCAAACTGCAGCCCAAC
The DNA here is from genome assembly GCA_916701665.1 of Sebastiscus tertius. Lineage (NCBI taxonomy): Eukaryota > Metazoa > Chordata > Actinopteri > Perciformes > Sebastidae > Sebastiscus > Sebastiscus tertius. The sequence continues at coordinate 232,725 of CAKAOH010021609.1, read as the reverse complement.
AGGCAACAACAGCTGTCAGTGTGTCAGTGTGCTGACTTGACTATGACTTGCCCCAAACTGCATGTGATTATCCTAAAGTGGGCATGTCTGTAAAGGGGAGACTCGTGGGTACCCAGAGAACCCATTTTCATTCACATATCTTGAGGTCAGAGGTCAAGTGACCACTTTGAAAATGGCCATGCTAGTTTTTCCTCGACAAAATTGTTAGTGAACCTTTCTTTACTTGATTGAAGTATCATTTTTGTATTAAACGTTTCTCTCTCTTCTGTCACATTATTTGCAGGGCCCGCTCAACTGGCTAGGCGACCCCCCCCCTGTGGTTCCTATGAATTAAGGTAAAAAATGCACGAGCTGCCTCTATCATTTCAGGTTATATTGTACTCAAGTGGTGCATTTTACTGCACGAATTTGCAGTTAATCAAAAAAATCCCTAAACCTATTGTGACAGCTAATCAACCTTAGGCCTTCAGGGCCCCTGAGGGTCTGGGGCCTCGGTCATTTTCCCATTTTGGTCACCCAGTTTTGGTTCTTTGCGACTATTGTTGTCTCAATACACTTTACAGCTACTATTTATATATATGAGTATATGGTATTTCTACCTTTTATAGTATTTTTTCCATGCGTCATTGCCTAGTAGATATACGGTAGAATACCGTATTCTTAATGTATACAGTATTTAAGTTTTAAAAACAATGTTGTTGTACTTCTGCTGCTGTGAAACTTTTGTTGTAGTTCGTTTTCATTTTTTTTTGGTTGAATTGATCGAAAGACAGGAGTTTTCCGTAAACAAGATGTAGCCTATATCTTTATATGAAACCTTTGAATTTACAGTATATATTTAATTTATTCTCAAATGTCAGTCCATCTCCTAGCCCACCCATAACCATTTATAGCCTACAGTATACACACACCTATCGGATTGGGCCTTTAAACCTTATTCGTCACACACTGAATGTAATTGGCCCCTGAACAGAGGATCTCATCTGGCTGACTGTAAAGTGGTCTGAAAAATCTCACATTCACCCTGCTGTAGACGGAATATCTTCCTGTGTGTGTGTGTGAGTGTGTGTGTGTGTGTGTGTGTGTGTGTGGTCTCATAAACTGCATCTCTTCCCACTTCGTCTTCATTTTTAGACACGTTCATTTTTCCTCCTCTATTTACCAAAAAAACCCCTCTAAACTCATAAACTCCGTGTCTTTGGGGAGGAATCCATCCATCTTCTGGACACCAAATTGAATTGATCTCAGGGGCCCCCACCCACCTCGCCTCTTCAATAGGGGGCCATCTGCACGCGCCTCCCCGCTTTGAATAAACGTGAAGAAGTGACAGCACGTCACACGACGCGCGTGCCTCAGAGTGTACCTCGCGATGCCATTCAGATGTGTAATCTGATTACACCGCTTTCACTGCAGCTGATTGATTCACACATCCGGGTCTTTTGTTAACTTGTAGATGCTATATTGATTATTAAAAACAGTTTGAATTCATCACTTCTTTATATTAACCTTTTAATTTACTTTTTTTTTTTTTTACTTTAACTAAACTAAAATAACATATACGTATTAATATTATTATCATTAAATAATGAATTACAAACAACAGCTTGAGCAGACAAAAGACAAATAACTGTATGATTTAACTTTAACTTTAATTTTTAAAACATTTGAGGTGTAAAATACAGCAAATATATAGAGAAACATTCATCTGTCTGCCAGATGGAAGATGTGCCTTTTCACGCTATCAGCTCATGTAATAGCAGCAAAGTGCCACATGGTGGCGCACTAATCTCAAACTACGATGCTTGATGCACAGATTCACAGAGAGAATCAGCATGAGAAAGATGTTTATCCTCAGAGAATGAAGTTGAATTATGATAAAATACAAATAAAACTGGAGTTTAGTCTGTTAGTCTATAAATAGTCTAGTATATATCAATATATGTTTACTTTATGTATGTATATCTATATATACATATACATGAATATGTATATACACATACTGTCTATATACTGAATATGTATATATATAAATGTAACATGTGTACAACGCTGCTGAAATCTTACTTCTTTTAATATTGTTCACTTTCATATCATATACATTATATGTGTATACATATAAAACATAAAACATATATATATATACAGTATATATATACTGTATATATATATATATAAAACAAGTCTTACTACTTTTAATATTGTTCACGTTCATATTATATACATTATATGTGTATATATAAAAAATATCAAACATATATATATATATATGTATATATATATATATATTGTTCACGTTCATATCATGTCTTTTTTTTTACCTTTTTGATAAATTTGGGTATAAACAAATATTAGAGATTAAACACACATCTCCCTTCCCCCACCCTTGACACAGCATCAGTGTTTACTTGTCTCTCCATGGGGAGGGAAAGGGGTCGTGTCCCAGTCATGACCTCCATTGTGTTCTGGAGGGGATGCGATATATCTAAGGGGTGTGTGGAGAGTCTGTGTGTGTGTGTGTGTGTGTGTGTGTGTGTGTGTGTGTGTGTGTGTGTTGGGGTATAAGGATGCAGTTCAAAGGAGGACAAAATATTGATTCATACACAGCCGTGTAATTGCTGGAGGCATCTGTTGCCACGTGGTTTGAACTTTCATGTGTGTTTGGAGTGTGAATGAACTGGTCTGAGACACCCTTTGTCTGGTGACACAATAGAGGACGGAGGGCAGAGACAGCAGAGTAATGCGAAATCAATCGGTGGGGATATATGTTTGAATTGATTTTGTGTAACCTTTATTTAACCAGATAGACTTAGCGAGGTTAAAGGTGCAGTAGCATAGGAATCGGAAGTTGTGTCTATACCTATGCACATGTACGAGATGTTAAAATCTGTGTCTGTGATTACATTAAAAGAAAAATAATTCTTAAAGCATCTCATTTTCACATATATAAATCTAATTAATGCCAACTGATGCTGTCAGCCAATCAAGGCGCAGCATCTGGACTGCTCACATTCATTCCTTTAAATCAGTGGTTTCCATCCTTTTTGGATTGTGACCCATTTGCTGATTCACTTATTTTGCCCGGATTTACATGAGATCCAGTCTTAGTGCTAAGCTAAGCTCACTTGCTGCTGGCCGTAGTATTATATTTACTGTACAGATAGGAGAGTGGTATTGATCTTCTCATCTAGCTCTTGGCACAACGCTGAATAAGCATATTTCTAGCAATGATATCTTGTCTGTAGGTTATGACCAGGTTAAGCAAGTAGTGATTTTTTCCCCCCCGTTTTGACTCATAAATTCAGGAACATCAGGAACAATGGGTACAATTTTGTTTACATTTGAAGAACATTATTCTATATCTCCAAAATATCTCCCAAGATTTATTGAAAAGTTGAAAATATTGCAACTTTTAAATATATCTCTTCCTCAGAAGACAATAAAGTGTTCTTGTCAATACAAATGCCAGTGGCCCCAAAGCTCTTCCTGTCACACTTCACAATGAGTTGTACATGTTCCAATATTGTTGAATTTCCATTTCTTTCCACTTTGCTGCTGAGGAGTTGTAGAACCAAACAGTGGGTGGTTGATTAAAGCGGCATAGTAATAATTGATTAAATTTGGAAGAGCCAGTCCCCCATGTAGTTTGGTTGATTTAATCGTCTTAGGTTTTATACAAGGTTTTCTTTCCCCCTAAATTAATTTATTGCAGGATGACAACCGCTCCACCTGTCTTAATCTTTGCTGAGGTATTGGAAGAATCAATGAGTCAAAAGATGATGGAAAAGATATCTGCACATTTAGATCTATGCATTATTCCACTTTTCCCCAAATTAATTTATTAAAGGTCCCATAATGTAAAAAGTGAGTCTTTTATATTATAAAGCAGATTTGAGTGCTTTATAAATACTGTTTAACTATCAAAGCGCTCAATATACGGAGAAATACACACAGTTAGTATTCAGAAACTGTGCGTTTGAAACAAGCCGTCAGGATTTCTGTCCATTTGTGATGTCACAAATCTACAATATTTAGACCATTTCACAGTTTTAAACTTAAACATATTAAATGTGTCCCAGTTTATTTCCTGTTGCAGTTTATGTGAATGACATCAGCTGACAGGATGTAAACATGGACCCAAGCTGTTGCCTGGCAACGCAATTCCGTTGCCATTCCGTTGAAATGCGCTAAAATGGAGCATTTCAGACAGAGGGTGAATACAGGTATATTCAGACAGACATGAGAAAAATAATGTGGTTTTTGAACATTAATGCATGTAAACATGTTCTAGTAGAAACCCAAAACACAAACATGAACCTGAAAATGAGCATGATATGTCCCCTTTAAAAGGTTTATCCCATTAGTTAAAGATTTGTTTTTATAAACATATATTTTTTCCTTACTTAAATGTCTTAATCAAAGGTATAACTACTACTACTATTATTATTATTATTATTATTATTATTATTATTATTATTGTTATTACTTTTTTATTTTTAGTATTTTATTCTATTTTTGTTTTGTATTATTTATTTATTTATTTAGTTAGTTAGTTTAGATTTTTAAACTACTACAGTTATTATTATCATTATTATTAGTAATATTAGAATTATCTCTTTGTACTTTTTTTATGTAATATTATATATTTAGTTAATTTTTTGAGATGGGGTGTTGTTTGATACTTCTCTTTTTTTCTTTTCTAAAAATGAACTACTGTAAGGATCACAATTTATCAAATACAGTATTAAAAAGAGTATTAAAAATGGGGGAGGATCAGTGTCAATATCAAATATTTCTTTTTCTCCTTTATTAAAGAACTAGAAGTTACCTGACGTAAAAAAAAATAAAAAAAAATAAAAAAATATTTGTTTACATTCCGTTTTAAGAGGCTGCATCAAAGCCTCGGTGACTTCATTGTGTCTCTCTCACTGACTGTGTCCAGGCCAGATTAACATCACTCTACTGTTTTGTTCTGTTGCTTCGAGTGAGTGAGTGGTTGTATCACTGACAACTGTTTACCTTGTTCAGCTTCATGGGCCGTGACAAAAACACTCCCTTCATGTGGGTGGATGGGAAAATAGATGGTGCTTTTGCTCTAAATATTTAAAAAACAACCTCTGTGAAAAAAAGTCTTTTGAATAGAACTTTATACTAGCAATGCTATTTAACAACAATAGAATTTAACATCTAAAAACAGTTTTTCTTGTAATATGTGTGCTTCTGAAGTGACTGCAACCAGTTGCCTTCTTTGGAGAGAGAACAGAAGATGTTGCAGCTCGTTTCCATGGCATCAACAGTTTTATTGATCGCTGTCAATTTTCGCCGTTGACATGTGTGACATCCATTGAGGCAACAGCCATTCTCTGCTCCCATCTACTTGTTTAGAGCGACATCACTGATCAGACAAATGTCTTCTAATGGTTTTGATCTTTAGGAGATAATCCATCACAAATCATCAGCATTGACAAAAGAATTACAATATCACTTATACATATATTTTACCTTTCCATAGGATTACTCAAGTGCTTTTTGCAGTCACTTTTAAATGAGCCATTCCCAGCCCATTTGGCACACAAAGGTCAGAGTTCAAAATACATTTTCTTAGCCAGGTTGACATAGCACCTGACAAGAAAATGAGCAGAGGAAAGCGCTGGTATATGGGTTAAAGTCATGGACTATATGCACACTTAAATCACATTGGAGACCCTCATGAATTTAGAATTTTGTACACATGAGGAGTGAAAATTGAGAGTGCAATATGATTTTTATACATTAAAGTTGCTATTGATGACGATGACAACATTCAGCCACTAGATGTCGCATTCTCTCTCCACCGTTCCATTGCATTTACTTCACAACAAGTTGTTGCCAGGCACTTATCGTCAAAAGCACTACTTTATGATATAAAAGACATGAGAATCTCACATTTTTACAATGCTCATTTTCAGGTTCACACTTGTATTTTGTGTTTCTACTAGAACATGTTTACATGCTTTAATGTTAAAAAAAAAACTGTATTTTCCTCGTACTGTCTGCCTGAATATACCTGTATTTACCCTCTGTCTGAAATGCTCCGTTTTAGTGCATTTCAACGGAATTGCAATAGAATCACATTGCTAGGCAACAGTTTGGGTCCATGTTTACTTCCTGTCAGCTGATGTCATTTAGATACACTGCAACAGGAAATAAACTGGGACACATTTAGAATATTTACGTTTAATGCCGTGTAATGGTCTAAATATTGTATATTTGTGACATCACAAATGAACAAAAAAACCTGACAGCTTGTTTCAAACGCACAGTTTCTGAATACGGGGCTGTGAGTATTTCTCCGTGGATTGAGCGTTTTGATACTTTCACAGTATTTATATATCACTTCTATATATATATATATATCACTTTTTTTTTACAATATGGGACATTTAATGCTTTACTTGCTCCAGCTGCCCACTCTGAGAACACATTGCTGTAATATATTACAGCAGTTTTTTTGGTGTTTGTAATATTGGCAGTGTTCTCACGTGTTGAACACACCCCCCCTAGCGCCATGTGTCTGTACTACACCTCCATATGCTTGAAGCTCTGCCCCCTGTGTGAAAAATTCCTGACTGCCAGGCAGGGTGATTCCTCCGGTCACCGAGGATCTGCTTCTTCCTACTGGAAGCCTATAATACCGTGGTGCTCTGGGGGAAAACTATTTAATAATACTCTGGATAAATGATCAACTACTGGAATGATATCTCCACGGATAAAGGGTGAGTTATGTGTCAGTAACGCTGGAAGGGAAGGGAGGTGATATACTGTCGGTGTCATGTGTATTCTGCAGATGTTAGTGTGTGAAGCTGTCTTATAATGTCTTTATTCGCTGACAAACACGGAGCTTACCGTGTATTTTTGTGTGTGCACAGAACAAAGGGGTTGAGTGTTGAGCTGAGCGTGTTTTTTTATTATAAAGAAAGACTTGGGAACACGCCCTTGCTGTCTTTTTGCTACCTGTATGAAAGGGAACTTCATGTGAATGCCCTCAAACTGCAGTCAGACCAACGCACAACCAGGGAAGTTAGAACCGAATTTTGATACATTTTTGTTCCATTCTGTTCCATTTTTGTTACAGTTTGTTACATGTTTGTTACATTTTGTTACAATGTCGGCTTTTTTTGTCAAACAGACGTCCCTCTTCAAGCAGAAACTCACACTGTGAGACAGTAAAAAAAAAAAAAGTCAACTATGTTTCACACGGTTGACTGGAGCCGCATTACCCCGGCTGGTGCACCGCAGCTCAGCTGTACACTGTAACCTGCAGCGGCGGATTGATATATATATATATATATATATTATAGCAGCTGAAAACAACCCAAGAAACATACTGAACAGCCGTGTGAAACCACCATGGCGTGCTTTGGTTTCTCAAGTAGTCGCATAAATAGGTTAGTGAGGTGGAGCAAGAAGGGGGGGCTTCTAAGGCCACGGTGAAACCAGGGAGTTTCCTGCCTCTAGGTCTGGTCACAGGTAGAGGCTGGGCGGGTAAACCTGCTCTGGAGCTACACAGTACAGACTACTAGTAAAGTGAGACCTACATTTCTCCTTATATAGCCTGCTTTTCCTCTTTACTTAAATTCTCCTATGTTTAATATAACTCTTCTTTTTTGGTTTACTTTCCATAGTTAACAACCGTAGTTCAGCATAGCAGCTTATTTTCTGTTTATTAAAATGTATTAAAGGTCCCATATCGTGCTCATTTTCAGGTTCTTACTTGTATTTTGTGTTTCTACTAGAACATGTTTATATGCTGTAATGTTAAAAAAAACTTTATTTTCCTCATACTGTCTGGCTGACTGTACCTTTACCCTCTGCCTGAAACACTCGTTTTAGTGCATTTCGGAATTGCGTTGCTAGGCAACAGCTTGGGTCCATGTTTACTTCCTGTCAGCTGATGTCACATACACCGCAACAGGAAATAAACTGGGACACATTTAGAATGTTTACATTTAAAACAGTGTAATGGTCTAAATATTGTATATTTGTGACATCACAAATGGACAGAAATCTGAACAGCTTGTTTCAAACGCACAATTTCTGAATACGGGCTGTGTGTATCAAAACGTATATATTGAGCGTTTTGATAGTTTAACAGTATTTATAAAGCACTTAAACCTGCTTTATAATATAAAAGACATGTAAATCTCACTTTTTACAATATGGGACCTTTAAGTCTGAATGCAGCAGTAGCCTTGTGGTCATACTTTTATTTGGCACCTTTCTAAAAGCTCTAGATTAATTTTATTATTTTTTTAAAACGTTTTTTTTTTTAAAAACATTTTAACATTTTAAGACCTTTTAAAATGTTAAAATGTATTGTATTACAATTATATAAAACAGAGAAAAGAAATAAATCCTCTTATTTGAGAAGCAAATGTTTGCCATTTTTGCTTGATAATTTACTATTAATCGCCTGTCAAAATAATCAATTTATTAACTATAGTTATTCAACTTATGCCAACAAACAACAAAAGTTTCATCAGTACATCTAAACATATGTTTAACTGATGACAAAGTTATTTACAACTTCATCCCTTCTGAAGTGCTGAAATATTACAAATAGACTTCGAAAATAATTCAAAGATGACTGAATGGGCATGTTTGGTACACAGCCATGCATTCACATTATTCAACAGAAACACTGTTAACTGCGCTGTAAATAAAATAAATTGCAGTAGGAACACACATTGTATCTCAAATCTATGTAGCCGTCTGAGAAAAAGCTGCATGGTAGCATAGCTTGACATCATGAAAGCCCAGACCGACATTAAATGGTGACAACGACCGTTTCTTCCTCTCCATAAATTATGTAAGGCGCTCATTATCATGACAACTTCTTTGTTCTGGATCTGATTAACATGTGAGAGTTGGATTCTGGGACGGAGAGTTGGATTCTCTTTCCGTTCCAGAGAAGTGGCGGTGGTGGTTTTGCACGACAGCTGTAGGGAGAATATCGATAGCGATGATGGCACCTGTCAAGAGCTCTCATGTGTGTGCTAGAGCGTGGTGAGCTACATGGATGTGTTGCTGGCTTACAGAGCTCACAACATGTATGTTAATATCACTTAATGTACAGGTTCCAGGGTGAACATAGACGTTGAACTCAAGTTTATTTCTTTATTTGGACAGGTATTCCAGTCACAGACAGGACTTGCTTATTCTCCACTTTATCTCCATTTCATGAATAGGTTGACTCTGTCACAGTTGGAGCTTCTGGTTTGTTTTCAGTGCTGTGTTAGTAAAAAAAAAGTTGAGAAAAGTGAGTTTCTTGAGAGGAAACAGGCAATATGTCAGTGTCATTTTCCCCCTACTTTCTGTTAACTCAAGGTTTATCAGTCCAGCTTTGTGAGGTGCAAGATATGACATGAGATAAACGGTGATATTCTGGTCATTGAGGCAGTAAAAACTGACATTCACCCACTGACGTAAAATATATATTACGTAACAACACATTACAAGAGAATAAGACGCTGTAGAAACACTGGTAGTAATATCCAAATATTAATAGTCAGGCTATAAATAAGTGTGGGAAGTGATAGGCCTTTTTAAATTAATTAATTCAGCATACTTTTAATGGCACCAATTTGTCAAATCAGTTGTGTTGATTTTGTCAAAGGGCGTCCCACAGTCTTATGTTGCATGCAACACCAAGAGCGAAGCAAACTTTCACCTTGCTTTACTCGCATGAGTTGGACCGCCGGTATCATTTATGTTCAGTCACGCTAGGAGAAGAGGAGAAGGAGCTTGTCTCCATAGATACCAACAACTTTCCGCCATCAACCATGGAAGAAATAACCACTGTTGCTGCTTTGTACATGTCGTGAAACTCCCAGATATGTCAGAAAACCAAACGCCGTTGTGTCTGGGGTTCATTACATCACTCGGCTGCGAGCTGTATTCACATACAGTGACTGTATCTAGCAAGCCACATGTTGCTTCTGCGGTATGAACCCAAAATAAACAGATTGTGCTGTGATTTGATTGCAATAAACAGATCAAAACAATGCCGAAATAACAACATGATAATGCCGACTTGTAAAAAGTCTGAATTCATGCTTTGTCAGGTCTGTCCGCAACACGACAAGCAAACAGCTTTTAAAATGCTTGTTTTCTGAATGGAATTTGGATTGATCAGTGCCAAGCCATGCAGCTGCTCCATCAACACTCAACATAAAGTCGTCTAGGCATAAATACTGCGGCAACATTGTTGTAAAGGGGATCAAAAGGATGCCGAAATAACTACATAATAATACCAATTTGTTAAAAGTCATAATTCATACTTTGTCAGGTCTGTTACCAAGATGACAAGCAAACAACTTTGAAAATGCTTGTGTTCTGAATGGAGTTTTGATCGATCAGTGCCAGACTATGCAGCTGCTCCATCAACACTCAACATAACGTCATCTAGGAATAAATACAACACCGTACGGCGACAATATCTTTTTCCTCCATTCTTGATTCAACAACGTCGGGACGTCAGGAGGAAGATCTCAACGCTGATAGGCTTTCGCGTCACGTTTCAACTCCCACGAATATACAAATTTAATGCTGTGTGAAAAGTTTGCTCTTGGTGTGAATGCGCCATTGGAATATAACAACTAGAGAATCTCACTCCAGCTAATGCAATCATCAGCAGGTTTATTTACTGACCACTCAGGATCAGCTCAATGTGGTTGCCTAGTAACACCAGCACAAAAATGCAACAGGTAAAGGCCAAATGTGAGTCAGGCATAAGGGTCTGAGTCAGTGTTAGTCCCACATACCTGTTAGTGAGAGCAGATATATAAACTCTGGATCTGCTGCTGTTTCATCTCACTTCCTTATTGTCTCTCATTCATCTCTCACAGGATATCTGAGGTGACACTCGGGAATGTTGATTGAATTCCGCTGAATTAATGACCCTCATTTGCTCAGTCACGGACAGGAACCCAGCGAGCATGTGACCGGGTCGGACCGACTCGCTTTAATGTTTCCTCGTGTCCCGACGGGTCGTGTGACAGACTTACCTTCTCTCAAAGCTTATTGTGCATGAGCTGGTTGTCTCTTATTATGGTGTGAGGAGATGTGTTACATTGATAATAGAGGCAGAGCTGCGAGGGCGTCATGGTTACGGAGGGAGGGATGTCATGAGGCGAGAGGGAGAAGTGTCAGCGAATGGTGCTGGAAGTAGCTTCATTTCTCTGTTTAAACAGTCAAAAGGCAGGTCAAATCTCGCAGCCTAGTTATCCACAATAAGTAATTATGTGTTAATCCCCAATTTAGCACGTAAACCCATCATCTCATGCTGCTAAACATAGGTCATATACACCATTAGCTCTAAATACGTATGAGCTTTTAATAGCATCTCTGCTCAGACTGGCAGTACTCCAACAGAGACCACATGATGTCTACTAATTCAGCCCGGATGATTACAATCGTCATTTCCTGATCTCTTTTTTGCTATGGTTCAGTTGGATTGTTATTATTATTGTATAGAAGAGAGTTGCCGTAGTGGATCAGTGTAAAAAGTAGTGCAGGAATCAAAGACAGTGGGATTTCAGGATTAATCGCTACAGGAGGCTTTTCACTTCTTCTTTTTATTGGGGTTTTCAGAGTGAAACATACAGTTGGACAATAGGAAGAAGTCATTTAAGTACAGGTATTATAGACAGACGTAAAAACAGCAATAAAACAAACCAATGTTTTACATCACATTGTATTATCTGTGCATGTATGAAGAAAAAGCAGTATTGCAAGTTAGTTTGCGATACTTTCATTTCATTTAAAAGTTCAGTTCCACTACAAACAAGATGCATTAGAAAAAAATAAAACAGGAATAATGGAGTGAGGGGAAAAAAAGTTGAAGAAACTGTCCATGTCTGGGCTTCTGGGGCTTTTCACTTCTATTCCGCAGAAGGAACAGATGAACGTCTCGCCTGAGAGGAGGTTCGGAATGAAAACATGCTGGATCGTCTTATCTGGTCCATTAGATGCTTAATTTGCCGCTTTACACGGGGAAACAGGAAGTGCTGTTGCTGCTCCTTGCTAAACTCCTACTCATACAGTGTGTCTTGAGGTCAGTTTTGCAGGGCAGCACTTCGCTGGTTCAGCGACTGCAGCGGGACGAAGACATACCATAAACAACACAGAGCGGTATGAAAATGAGAATAATGCTGTTTGAGATGTCACACTACGCACTGCCATAGTCGGGCTGTCAATGCGTCTGTATCTCCATGTATCCACTTCAGCGGCTGATAATCGAATCTCGCCGAGTTTTATTGGATGTGATGTGAAGGGTGCAGCCGAGCAGAGCCGGTTTGTTTACGGCGGCGGCTGACAGCAGATGTCTCGTGGCTCCAGTGTAACTTCGCTCTAGATGAAAGTATTTACTCGGGCTGTTTACGCACGGCTGTTTGTTTACCTCCCGGTTTAGGACGCTGGATGTTTATCCTGTTCCTCGAGTCGACGCTCAGGTTGTTACACCTGTTTTTATTTGTTTCTCCATATGAATGTTTTGTCGGGGGCATTTGAGTCTTTAAAAACCCCCTGGTGCTGTGTTACATGAAGGAATTTGGGCCCACAGAAGCTTTCCTGAATTCATGTTTTCACGTGATACCCTTCATGCTTCATGATTGCTGTGATAATGTCGCTCCTTCCTCCTCTCCCGCTCCTTGTAGCCAGTGTTTGCCAGGACAAACAGACAAGCCGGCAGCTCAGCGGGGGTCTTGTGTTACTGTGAAGAACCTGCCAGGCCTCCCTCCCTCCCTCCCTCCCTTCCACAGTGGCTGGAGGGGGGATTCCTATTTCAGCCACGGACTCTCCCCGCAAACTTGAAGTGGTTCCGCTTACCAATTTTCTCTGGCATGGCAAAGACAGAAACCACATGTGAGAACACCCGCAGATCCTGTTTCACTTCAATATAGACCTCAGAGCCAGCAGGCCTCTCGCCGGGTTGCAGGACTGTACTGAACCGTTCGCTCAGCGGGAAGTATCTGAAACAGTTGGAGACGATGTGCGGAGACACTGACTCCAGGAAATAATCGATCAGCTTTTTGTGCGAGCTGCTGTCTCTACTCGCTGCTGCACTCTGACTGAACCTGGACCACGCACTCATTTAACCCTATTAATCCCTCATTTAGCTGCGTGCCCTCGCTTTTAAGAGGATTAAAACAGGTGATGGAAATGCCTCTGTGATTGTGTCCAGCTTGCATAGCGGTCATTACTCAATGGGTGAATTCCTGCAGTAGATTATTAGCAATGCCTGGACACTTCCATCCTCCTACAGGACCCTTTAAAGGTCCCACAATATACTCATTTTCAGGTTCATACTTGTATTTGGGGTTTCTACTTGAACATGTTTACATGCTTTAATGTTCAAATAAAAAGAAAGTAATCTGTTTGAGGCTTTTACATCAGAGATGATTAGAAAGTGACCCAAAGACTTTTTGGGAAACCCCGCTTTACTGGAAGTACTCCGTAGGATCATCAGCAGCTGGCTGGCGTTGAGACAGCAGAGAACCAGTTGAGGGAGGATTTGTCACCTTGTGAGGATGATTCAGGCATTTAAAAATGATTTGCACAGCGAGCATATCCAAATATGCGGTTGCGTAACCTTCAAAGTGTTTGCAGTCAGGCTGTGACAGTCACACAAGCATGAATAGTCGCTCACAGATGTGCCGCCACCACAGAACTGGGTCATACTGGATGTTTGTGTATTTTTGGTCCCAGTGAAGTGCGTTTTCCTTCCAAGTGGCAGATAAGGTACTAAATCTGGCTAAGTGGAGTTTGTGAATGCAGAAAAGCAGGGAGAGGGAGACGGTTCGCTCAGTCTCTCAGCACCTTTTCAAGGCGACTGGAGTCATAAATCAGCCGTAAATCTTTAGAGTTTTTCTGGACGAGTTTCGATCTGGAGGCGTGCTGCAGCTTCAGACCATGTCGGGACAAAGTGGTGGTATGAAGGAGGAGATAGGAAGGAGTGAAGCACTCTGGATGATTGATGCAGATATTAGAAAAAAAGGAATGTGTTATTTCCCCCTAATATACTGTAGATGGATAACTTGTTTGAGAGAGCCCTCTGGTTAATACCAGCTATTTCTGTCCTCCACTCCATAGTGGATGTTTAATGCCAAGAGTAGGCGGGCCGGCTCAAAGTGCACATGTACGGGGAAGTGAGTGAAATTTGATTCAGGTCTTTTTGAGTTTTAACTACATGTGTATTTCCCATTTTTCATCTCACCCAGAGCTGTCTGAGACGCTGCGAGTGTGTGAGTGTGTCATGCAGGTATGAGTGTTTACAGCCTGCCTCAAGCTACCCATGACTCACTGTTCTCTCTCTCTCTCTCCCTTTGTGCATTTTTTACCATTCAAACATCTTTTACTTTGTCACATCTCTTGCTCACTTACTCTGAACGTACCATCAACGAATGTCCTCCGATCATCCACTATTCCTCCTTAATGCAGTCTAGTTGAACCCCTCTTAGTTGAGTCTAACAGTACAGAAAATAATTGTCTGAATGTAAGTAAGTCAACTGGGGAAATTTCATGGCGATATTTGTTTTTTTTTTATACCCTATACCTGACGTGTCTGCCTTTAAGCACATAAAAGCATCTATTCCAATAGAAAGAAAGAACAAAACTTTAAAACGTTAGTAAAATGCATGTAAAGTAAGAGATGTAGCATGTGTTTAGTTTCAAGTATCCATCCGGAGAAGTTTGTTGTGTTCATCTCGACGGGGGTGTTCACATTTTTAAACTGCAGCATGTCTAGCTGTGGTGTCACCAGATAGGAATGCTGCACAGAGGAGCATAAATAATGATTATAATAATGATAGTCCATCTATTAATTTTGATTTACAGCTGCAATCTTAAAATTGTTGCATGCTTTATATTTTCAATTTTATTATATACATATATGGCCTTATCTCAGTCTCAGTTGTCAATAGATGAAGTATTTTATTAATCCCAAAGAGAAATGTATCAGACTAAGGCGCTGCTCTAGTTTCTATCAATGAAACTAAATCTAGTTTTCAGAGAGAGTGCATTAATAATACAAAAATGTAAGCCACATTTCTAATTCTTTTGTTAGACTACTGAAAGTCCAATTTCATTCTAATGTGTTATTTGCTAACTGAATATAAATGGATGTGAATAAATAGCATTGTTTTGTATTTTTAACTTGATAAATAACAGTAAAATCATTGAATCAAAATTGGAACAGATTAGATTTCTGGTGTTTGACTAATCAATTAATAACTCATTGTTTCCACGATACAATACCTTGCATGTCTAGTTAATGGCTGAAAATTATGATAATTTCATCAACGGCAATTTCTCGGTCCTAAGAAAGCTGGAACGTTTTCAATTGAAAACGTTATCCTAGACTCTTAATAAATGCATCCCGGGGTCGTGTACAAGTGTTGGCATAGACATCACGTAGCGCTTCACTGCAAAAGTTTCATTATTTTCATATGAAGCATGTCCTAGCCACAAGCAATTCATTTCTTTCAGTATCATTAATGCCATCCTTTGTGCGCTGCTGCTGTGACGGTTTGGCTCAGGAGCGTAGTAATGACAACTTAAAGGGATAGTTTTGGTGTTTTGAAGGGATAGTCGGTGTACTACCTACAGTAGATGATGGTCGGCACGCCCCCAGTTTGGAGAAACAGACAGGAGTACCAGATAGCGGCTTCAGTTCCCCGTTGGAGAGGGCTGTCTGACGGCAAGATAAAGATATTCTAAATATAGCTTACACTTAAACTGATGTTGATTTTTTAGGTGTCTAAAATCCGTTTTGCTGCCGGCCCCGTCCACAGCAGTACATCGCTTTGCTCCTGCGGTGGTACCCCACTTCAAAAAATCCGAACTATCCCTTTAACACACTTTATACTGATGCAATCAACTGATTTTTAAAAGTAGATAGGAGGACTCATTGTTTGGAGCAGTTCTGTGAATTTCTCATTTAACTATTCCGTCGCAGCTCCCAAACTGGCAACACCTCCGTCTTATTGAACTCCTCCTGTGAAAAAGAAGCTCTTATCTTCACCACGCTCTCGCTGTGTTCGTCGTCTCAAAGCGTGTCAGTGTCAGGCTTAAATAGTTTGCCGTGTGTCTGTCAGAGACGTCAACCTGCCTCTGAACAACAGTTGTCAGCCATATGGGAATAAGAGCAAATTGCTGTTTCACGGTAGCAGTGTTTTATCTGGTACGCTCAGCTTTAACCTCCTGAGAGCTGCCTTTAACACCGTGTTGTCACTGCAGGTTTGTAGCCAGAAGACTGTGCTGCAGCTGCAGATAAACACAGGCACATCTGAGTATTTATGCATGAGGGATGCTAACAAATACTAAATGATGAAGCGATGCGATGAAAAAGCCTGTGACTTGAATGATAGATTATGTGATGTTCTTTATTCCGTGTCAGACGCTGTCCCTGTCTCGTTGGCTCCTCCTGTCTCTAACAGTCAAATGTGGGCAGGTTTCCCAGACATTTCACATTTTGAATTCAAATTTCCCGTCTGTCTCCCCTCCCCTCCAGGTTGATGTTTCCTCACCGGGCGCCCCCAGGGTCGCTTTCAAGCCTGACCGCCGACAGCTCGCCACCTCTGTCAGCCTCTTGAGCGAGCCAAATCGACAGCCTCTAGCTCGACAACACCGTGCACACGATTCCGCTGTTTCTGCCGGCGGTCCAGCCGAGCAGCCTCTGCGTTGCCCCGAGCCTAGCTGCCTGGGCAGGACTGTATCAACATGGACACAGAGTCAACCTACTCGGGCTATTCCTACTACTCTGGACGCTCCCGGGGATCCCACAGGCATGGGTAAGATTCTTTGTGTATGAAGAATGAGATAAATAATGTGTTTTGTACATTAAAGCATGTAAACATGTTCTAGTACAAACCCAAAATACAGGTATGAACCTGGAAATGAGCATAATAGGTCTTTTTTAATCATCAAATCCCTACCAAGCAGCTGTTCAGTAGCTGAACTTGTCAAAACAAAAGGTTCCTACTTCTGAAGGAAAGTTCCTGTTCTTTCAGAAAGTACTAGCCCCCGACCAGGGTCTTTTTGGGGGGTAAAATATTCCCGGAAAATGTCCCTGTGACTTAATTCAGACCCTTGTTCCTCAAAAGGTTCCTAAAATAAAAAAAGAAAAAGTTCCTGCAGTCGAAAAAGGGCTTTATTACACCTGAAATAACTCCTTGCACATCTGTCACATATGGGAGAAATCATCCATGTGGTTTTGAATTGAGATAGATATCTTAATATATTACTTAAAGTTCCATTTTATAGACTGACCGATCAATCAAACAGTGAGTTTGTCTTTATTCCCTGATTTCTACTTCCTCAACCTTCCTTTCCCTACAAATGTCCACCCTGTGACCCCACCCCTCATCTCTATCCTCCTCTCTGGCCTAGCACATGTGGAGCCCTCAGCTCGTGTAGGCACATTAGTCTGTCAGCAGTGAAATGGCCGTGGTTGACGGGCCTCAGGAAGGCAGCAGGAGACAGGTGCCGAAGAGGGCTGGCTGACTGATGGCTCAGTGGACACATTGAGAGCCTGAGAGGGGATGAGAGGGGGCTCCTGTTCCACAGCGGCCCCTCCCTTGTAGCTGACGGCCCCCCTCTTGCTTTTTTTCGCCATATATCTCTCGCTTCTCCGTCGCCACTCTCGTTCTCGCTGCCACCTGTTGCCATTTAAGGAACTTTGTGTCTCACGTCCACTTTCTGTCACCTTCGCTCTTTATCCTTCTCTTTCCTCTCCTTTCCATCATCATTCCCACCCTCGCTCATTTTTTTTTTTTTTTTTGCTCCCATGTGTCCGTCGTGATATGAAAGCAGCAGCTGCCCCTTTCTCGTTCGCTCTTGACCTCCCCTCCGTATCGCCTCCCTCACCACCTCCCCCTTCTTAAATGGATTCCTGACTACTCTCTGAGGATGGGTCGGCGCAGGCATATCACTTGTTACCCCGCTCGCTCGCATTCCCCGGGGCAGGAATGTGCCCTTGTAGCTCAAAGTTACGCTGAGCAAAAGTGGTCTCGCTTCATTTGGAATCAAAGATGGGTGGGGGGGTAGTGATGGTGTTGGTGGTGGTGGGAGCTCCTATCCCCCGCTACTTCTGTTTCTGAAGCCTTTCAAGTGAGTGACAGCAAATTGGAAAGGAACATATGGGCATCCCCGCCAAGCGCCTTTTGCACTCCTTCGCTCCTGCCATAACTGTGCCAAAGCCACCGGCTGGCCTCTAATTTGATATTCCCCCCCAAAAAAAGAGAAATCGTTGCCTTTGAAACCCCTTGTCATCGTCGTCTGAAGGTAATCTTTTCACGCCGAGGGGTGCCACGCGTGAGGCGGTTCTGGATCACTGTAGTCTAATTACTGCTAATGCTCGGAACAGATGTAGGAACGTCGGAGCGCGATCACAACACAAATAATCTCACATCATCACATAGTTGTGTTTGTATCTATGCACATTTTAGAGTCAATCTTTAACATAATTTGTCAGACAATAATGGGAGAATGGAATTGTATTGGCTTCGATTTTCATTACCAGACAGTGCAGGGTTTTTGGAGTTGTTTCCTCCCCTCCTGTGTCAAACAATCTTCAACTGGTGTCCAAGATACTTCCACAAAAAAAGTCCCCTAGTTCTTCAGTAATGACAGCGTAGCAGCTCTGTCCATGGACGTTGCCAAAAGATGAGACAACATGCTGATGACACCGATTTCTTTATTCGGAACTTCTTCTTATTCCCTTCTGACCATGTTCACTTGGCGCCAGAGCAAAACACTAATAGACAAGAGAGCAGTCTTTTCAGTAATTACGGGTATTACAGTGCACTTTTGTATTATCCAGAATCCAGAGCTGCACCATTAACTGCGAGGGAAGGGCGTTAATATGATTATGAAGTCAATTACCACGACCTCTTGGAAGTAGCCAGAGGCTGTCATGTTTGTTTCCAATATATTCTTTGGTGCAGTGCATCATTCACAAATTTAGTTGCATGTTTTAAATGTTTTTTAGTGGGTAAATCTGAAGAATTTGGTTTTAAAATCAGACTGGTAATTAAATTTTTTCTACCTGCAAAAAATGATTATATTGTAATAAATGATAATAATAATAAATTTAATTGGAATAAAATAAAATAAAAGATATATGTCAATATTTGGCATCTCTGCTGTAATTGTGTACCAGCCGTACTCCCACTAGAGAGATTTTTCCACCCTAACCACTTTAAGGATCCATGTTGTATTGAGCTACTTTACTTCCGTTTTTTCCTCTCAAAAGTTCCCCAAAGCTTGGCTCCTCCACTCTGTCAATTTTGAGTATTTAAATGATTATGAAATTGCAAATCTCATATTAGCAGTTGCTCATGTAGAAAATTGGTTCTTTTGATTGGTCCAACTCCAATTACAGGGGCCGCGCGGCACATTCGCATGGGACTGAGCGAGTCATTTAAACTAATTCATTCATTTAATTTGGAGGTTCTCTTAAAGGAGACGTTCTGTATACATTTTATATAGACTCTTAAGTTGACCATAAAATGTTTTTTGTTCTTTGAATACTGTGATATTAAAATGTGAAGATGTATGGAAGAGTGGTAACTTTTCAGTAGTGGTGTCAGTCAGGGTTGGAAATTAGCACCAGCCACCAGCCACCAGCCAAATGCTGGTAAAATATGCATGTGGCTGCTAGATTGGCTTCACTCACCAGCCAAAAAACAGTTGTAATCTATTGAGTGGCTGCTAGATGTTGGAATCCACCAGACACAGTGGCAGGTAGTAGGCCTGCACCATATGAGGAAAATTTGTGATGTGTGATATCATTGTTCAACATTTTCATTTCGCTGAGTTGTCTTTGAGCAGAGCACGCATTTTAAACGTCAGTATTGCAGTCGATCATGTTCATTTAATTGTCGGAAGCCAAAATTGTGATCATGATTAATATTCAATTAATTGTGCAGCCCTATTGTAGCATTATCTATATGAGGCTAATCCTGAGGAGCAGCCAGGCCACATGACTGCTTATCACACCCAGCGGCCCTCCAACTCAACCTGGGTCAGCACCAGACTGCACGCGCTACAGTGGTGATTATATTCAGTGGTGATTATATTCAGTGGTGATTATATTCAGTGGAGCTTATCAGTCGCTTTAAAGTTATAGGTAGCACTACCAAGAAGTTTGAACCCTTAATTCTTGGACCTATTGAGTTAAATTGACAGCAGAACTCAGATTAGCTCTTACTGCTTGTTTTCCTCTGGTCTGTGAAATCTTGCAGATGCCATTAGCATCTTTTTTTTAATCACATTTGCTCCAATCTTGCCTACTTCAGCTTTAATTTCATGACTGCCATTGCTCTATAAGATGTTCATGAGTTTGAGATGACCCAGCTGAGTGTGCGGTTGGTCACTTTTTATTTGGCGTCATGACTCTACCCATTTGGCCGAGGCTGAGTCGTCCACAGGTGCCTCTGCTCAGGCGGCTGACACAAAAGCTGCGTGCCACACAGGTGTGCGGGCTGCCCTGCCAGCTGCAGAGAGAACAAATTGGTCCGGAGACAGTTTGGCTTGCCACGCTAGTTGGCTCTCCAATAGCCATCGCCCAATAGCCATCGCCCTCCCTCTGTGTGAGGTGGAGAATGCGACCGCGGCCACACTCCTCAGGTGTTAGAGGGAAACGGTGCTTCCGCTGCCTAATTGGCAGGACTCTGCCCCGGCTCGCCAGGCCTCTCTGCCCTCTCAGAAACCCCCACTCTCATCCCCACTGTTCCAAAAAGCCATACCCATTTCAGAGATCCACGCTGGAAGTCAAATTCCATTAATCAAATCATAGCATAGCGCACTGTTGGAATACCAACGAGCCGGCTGCATGTTAATGAGGCAGGAAGAGGATGTGGGAAGGGGTGGTTGGTGGTTGGTAGGTGGAGGGGGGGGAGAAGGTGTATGTGTGTTGGGAGCGAGGTCTCCGCACAGTGCGATCACCCCAGAAGCATGCTGGAGGGGGAATGAGAGAACGGCCTGGGGGGAGGGGAGGGGCCGGTAGACAGAGGCCGATCTGTTCAAACCACTCCCTGGCTGCCCACAGGTCTGCTCGCCGCTCTACTTCCTGTCTGTGTGCATCCACATTTTCAAAATGCTGTTGTTGACAGTATTTGATGTCTAACTCGCATCATCTTTGCACCTTTTCTTCTCTTACACATTTGTAGTCTCGCCAGCAGGCTGAGAACCAGGTGTTCCTTCACCTCCTGTTCTAGACTTTACCAATGAATCACGCTTCGCTGGGATACACACGTTACACATGCTGTGTGTACAGACACACTCACACCTTGTTTACTGTATGCCATTGGTTGCCAACCTTAAAATGAAGCACTTGTGACTCCTCATTACATTTGATCTCTTAAAGGGATAGCTCAGATTTTTTGAAGTGGGGTTGTATGAGGTACTTATCTATATGTATTTTGTATATACAGTTCCCTTTGTTAACACCTTATTTTGAAAAACGGATATAGTCACGCATGTAAACTTCCTCTAACTTCTCCAAGTCCGTCTCTAGCTCTCCCATCAGCTTCTCTTTATACATCCATGGTCAGCTCCATCGGGGCCGTCTGAATGCATTTAACATAAATGTCAGTATATGTTTTATGTTCTAGTAGAAACCCAAAATACAAGTATGCACCTGAACAGTTCCTCTTTAAAAAAATGATTAATAGGGTGAATTTCTCTTTTTAACCCAACCTCCTGCTCCACTCTGCTCTCGACTAACTGTAGCCGTTACCTTTCCTTCTCTTTCCCCCAGAGCTGCTTATTATTCTGCTGATGACTTTGAAGTAGGATCAGTAGCGTTATCAGCCCTGCTGCTCCTCCCAGTCTCCTCCCAGACCCCTCTCCTCCACAATTAATAATCCCAATCAGTGACAGCCTTTGACTGATGATCACCCTCCGCTGGAGAAGCCATTTCTACAGTGATGATGATCGCCATAATAATATTTAAAGTAATAATGATGGCTGTTATATATTTAAAGGCTTCCATCGACCTAATCTCCTCTGGATTTATTAGACAGGAATCTGTCAGCGAGAGAAGTCGCTGCAGGCTGTTGGAAATGAGCTTTCTCTTACTGAAACATTGATTTTCTGTGGGAATTTGTGTCCACATTCAAAAAGGAAGTACAAGAATAGAGGCGGGAAGCAGACTGGTTAACACCCTTTTAATGAAAACACTCCAGTGCAACTATGTTAGACTGTAACAGCTCCACTGCTGTCAATCTAAACTGATTCCTCTGTTCCCTTGCAGGCAGGATATCCTGCACATTATGGTTATGAATAGTTATTGTGTGAGAAAGTAGCGTTCAAGGGTCACTTGTGTTTGTCATTTATAGTTCAGTAGAAGGCTGTAATGGGCACCATCTTATTTAGCTTGTTTAGACTTTCATTATCCAAACTTTCCGTCTTTATTTTGTTTGTGCGACTTTGAAAAAAATGAAAGCTGCTCTAATCAATATTTTATTTTTCTGAGCTTTCACACTGCCAATAAAAGTATCAACCAATCACGTCATGCAGAACAAGTTGAGTTGTATGAAACGACATGCAGGCTCCGTAGTCCGAACCAAGACAGCAAATACTCCGTTCAACCTCGAAGGCAGCGCAGATCCAGACCGACTCCTTCCGTTGTTGCCTTTCACAATAAAAGCCCTAGATATGTAATATTCACAGGCGAGTATTTCCACATTTTTCACACTGTAAAAGACTGTAAACAGAAAAGTAGCAACACACTGTGCTCGAGTGTCTTAATGGAGAGAACGTTGTGGAAATTGGATTTGTTCCACTTCTGTTCGAGTGTCGCTCAGACAAAAGAAGTGATTACCATGAAGCGTAGCGACAGCAAGAAACTCAATTAGCATTTAGCAAGACAACAGCATCTGGAAACATCCTTTGTGTTCTTCAGACGTGCAGCTGAGAAAAGGAGCGCGCGACATCTCTTTCATTCACCCGATGCCCAATATGTTTGCCCAGTTAATCTCTTTAAAGCATCTTCAACTTGTCATATCTATATGAGATCTCTGGCGTCTGTCTGTCCGACATCTCTCAAACACAACATCTGGGAATTATACAATAATTAAACATTGTGTAATCACTTTTTACATTTTGATATGTGCTATAATGTATGCACTAAGTCCAAGATGTCAGCAGCTGGAGGGGGAGGGAAACCAATGAGGGATTAACTGTTGAGCTTTCAGTGGTAATGGAGCTGCAGAGCGGGCACCGTGCCATGTGGCGATGTGGTGATGCTGCATGGAGGATGTGGAGACCCTCCGTTCACGCTCTATGCAGGATTAGGGCCATAAGTGCAGGAGGGTCAGTCTGGCTGATGGAGCTCATATGTTGGAGACTTTGTAGTGAGAGTGATGCAGTGATGGAGGGAGGACGGATGTAGAGGGAGGGGGACTATGTCAGACAGAGTTCACACAGGCTCCAGTCATCGGAAATTAGACGGGAGACTGAAACAAAGCTTAGTTTAATTTCTCCATCTTCACACAGCGAGCTGCTCTGCTCTTATCTGACTCTAACAGCTGCTTTCACGTTGTCCCTGCTCTCTTTGTATGTACAGTATGATCATATATGGGTCTCTTTCAGCATGCTTATCTCTGAGACTTGCACGTTTTGCTGTAAAATAGGACAAAGCGAGGCAAAAGTCAAAGGTCAGGGTGCAAAGACTGAAGAAAAACATACAGTCATGTTTGGTTCTTAAAGGGTTGTTCACTCACGATACACAAATTAAAAAAAAGTTCACTCAAAATCAAAGCAGCAGAGGCTGAGATATCCTGACTTTCAGTGTCAAATGCCAAACTCATTGGATCCTACATTTCCCATAATTCCTCTTTGATCTGTCCGAGTTGCGAATGTGATATCTCAGGAACACCTGGAGGGAATCTCTTCAAATTTGGCACAAACATCCACTTGGACTCGAGGATGAACTGATAAGAATTTGGTGGTCAAAGGTCACTGTGACCTCACAAAACACATTTTTTGGCCATAACTCAAGAATTCATATGCTAATTATGACAATTTCACACAAATATAAAATGATGAAGTGATGACATTTTGGACAGATATGGATATAGAGTGCAACTTGACTGGTTGGCGGAGGCATGTAACTATGATGCGATAATTGTAGTTTAACTTTGGAAAGCTCCTTCAGAGCAACAGAAGATATAACAGTTTTCTCTAGAGCTGAAGCGATTGACGGAAAATTAATCTGCACCAATTTTAATAATCAATTAATTGTTTAAGCCATTTTCTTATGCAAAAATTCCCCAAAAATCGCAGATTTTAAAGCGGACTTATTATGCTCATTTTCAGGTGCATACTTTGGGTTTCTACTAGAACATGTTTACATGCTTTAATGTTCAAAATGCGCTTCATTTTTCTCATACCAGCTGTGCTGCAGCACCTCTTTTCACCCCCTGTCTGAAACGCTTTTTCATTTGAGCTTGTGTACTAGTTGTTAGGGCTGTTGACAAGTCATTTTTTATGCTTTTTTCATGCTGAATGATGTATTTCCAAGAACTTTATGAGCGCTTCTCTGGTAAACACCAGATTTAAAGTGTTGCTTTTCTGTAACCACGCTTTTTTGCTTATTTCTTTGTGTTGCAGGGAGCGAAGCCGGGACCGCCACAAGTCCCGCAGTAAAGACAGCCGCTCAGAGAAGTCAGTAACAATCAACACGCCGCCCGCAGAGCCGCTGTTGGGCGACTCGGCTGTCCGGGGTGAGCAGGTCCAGGTAGGGATGAACACGCCACCGCTGCACTATCACTCAAAACACACTCACAATTTCTCTACATTCTCTTTTCCCATTGCTGAACGGTGTTTTCACAAGTTGCTTTATGGATGCCTCTAATACAAGTTAGGTTATCTCTGCTAGTCCCATTTATAAGGGATTTAGAGAACAGCAGATTCATCATTCAAAATGAGTTGGAATGATAATTGTGTTTATCAGCCTGGGCTGGGACGAGCCATCTGCTATTTGAGGGCAAAAGCCAGAAGGGCCGGTCCACTATTGGCGAGGTCTGGGCTGTCACTTTCAGGAAATCTATCCCAGATAAACAGGATATGGATGCAGCAGGTTGCTCCTCCAGCCATCACAACTTAGTTTTATCCCTTTTTGTCGGAAGCAAACACTGTATTTCACCACGGCGAGTGGGTCAATCTATGATGCGGTCCAGTGCAAGGTGGGGGCATTGCTTCATTGACCCCCCCCACCCCCTGTCAAAATGGACCAGACCAAGCAAAAACAGCAGCTTAGCTCAGTAAAAATTCAAACTCTACCCTCAGAAACCATGCCGACTTTGATGTCAAAAACTGGATTATGTGATGGATTATTTGATAACAGAGAAATATAAGGTAGGAAATTGTTTATCAAATAATCTTTTTCCTTTGGCATACGTTAAATAATAACTCCCGATATGTCATGTTTACGCTGTACCATCAGGATGTGTTGGTTTGGCCATCGGTTCAAACATGTTGTTCTCGCCAAATATGACTCATTTCATACAGCAGACAGCTGCGTGATTATGTTTCTTGGAGTCAGATAAAAGGTGGAATAAATGAAAGACAGACAGCGCCGTGATAGCTGGGCACGCGGGCTGCAAGTTGGCATGTTAAAACGTGCAACTCCTGGTAGCACTCGAGGGATACAAGAGTTCTGGGTCCAAACAGTCACGGTGAAATCAAATGAGTAATAGCCAATTTGTTACCGTGCGCTTTGTGTGGTATTATTGAGCTGAAACAACATTCATTTTTATGACCTTTAAAGACCAATAAATGCTAATAGATTCTTCCCAAATTTTGACTAACAGCCAAAATGGGCACTTTTTAAAATAAAGTTTTTAGGGCTGTCAAAACATTTAGTCATGATATACAGTATTTATTCATATCAGTCTATTGATATAGATAAGAATATTAATTAAGTCACCATATCTGCTGAGTTTAAAGAGGACCTATCATGCTTATTTGTATTTTGAGGTGCATACTTTCAAAAATTTCTTTAAAAAAAAAAGAAAAAAGCGCACTCTGCTCTGATTGGTCAACTGAACTAAACTCTTCGGACTCTGCTCCAGCTCCGCTCTAACTAGCTTTGTTTTGGGGCGTGCCAAACTAGCTGCAAGGCAGGTATTATGCAAATGTGTTACTTGGTGACATCACCATGTTACGGAAGAAAAGGCGGCATTTCAAGCGAGGTGTTTGAGGCAGTTTAGGAGCAGAGTTTCTGTGTGCTTTGTAACTTTGCAGACCTTTTACATGCACAAAAAACTATACAACACACTGAAGGAAAGGGAAAAAGGACAATAGGTCCTCTTTCAATAAATTAATTATATAAAAACAAACAAAAATGTTTCCATCTTGTGTGTATAAATCCTGAATCTCCCTGTATAAATCCAGGGAGCTTGTAACTGGGGTCAGTTAGGTTCATCAGTGTGTATTGGCACTCTGTCTTGCGTGTATGATATGTTATTAATGCTGAAACCAGCGTTTAGTAATGTTGTGGTTGCTGCAGGGGTGTTTCCTAGAGTCCCTCCCTAATTGTTCCAGGAGATGGGTCTAATTGCTGGTGTTGGAGACTGTAAGCATTTGTACAGTGAGCCTGGATGGTACTGGATGATGCTGCTACAGATGGTACGCATAGTTCGTGGTATTTTCTGTGTTTGTTGGCACAGTTTAAAGCAATCTTAATAATATACATAACCAGCCTGTTTGTTCTAGCCCTAACCCTAAGCCTCATACATGACTAAACTTTAAAGGGATAGTTTTGGTGTTTTGAAGTGGGGTTGTATGAGCTACTTATCCATAGTCGATGTGTTACCTGCAGTAGATGACGGTCGGCACACCCCCAGTTTGGAGAAACAGACAGGATTGCCAGCATTGGAGCAAAGCAAGCACCGCTTTACCCCTCCATGCTTTCGCCAAAGCCACCAGACTGCATTGGGAAAAAAAACAGTAATTTCACTTGGCAGAACCCAGTGGTTGCTGGTCTACCGCTGCCTCCATCGGTTAGTTTGTTTGTGTTATTGTGTGACTTTGGTGACCCTTTAAGTAGCCAAAGTATCGCCACACACCACTGATGTCTTGTCACCTCGTCTATCCACTGCAGCTCTTTACATTAAAGGTCGTTGTAACTGTTGAGCTGATGCTTTCAGATGACTAAGAGGAGAGTTTTATGATATTTTGACGAGCAGTTCATCAACTGTCTGTCACACGAAAGAGTGAAATGTGTGCAGTTCTTCTTCCAGCATGCTTTGAAAGCGGGAGTTTCAACACTCGCTGCTGGCAAGAGTCAAACGTATTTAATGAGGGAAGAGATTTTTTGCCCACAGACGGCCTTTCGCTTACCCAAGACTGACCCACTCTTTCAGCCAAACAACTGTCTGGCACAGTGGCTCTCATCAAGTGTTCGGCTTATCCGGCTGTAGGGAAAAGATGACAAACACAAACACACCCCGACGCTCCAACGTTCACCAGCGTTTACTGACCTACTTGGCGCTCACTTTCCCTTGTGGCAAGACTCGTTAGCAGCGCCCCGCGTATGTGTGACTGTTTCTTTGTGTGTCTAATTTTAACACATGACAGGATTTGCCACAGAGCACAGCCACCCTTAGTATTTTGCTCTTCATGTCTTATTCATGCCGTGGCCTGCAGTGCTGCTGCTGACAGGGCGGGGAGTGTTTTGGCTTTAGTTTGAGTAATCAGGGCCACCGATTCTACTGAGAGAGCGGCTCAGCACAAATCCCCGCGTGTGCTTGTACGCTCTGGTCTCACATATGCTCCTGTATGTGAATAGCTTGTGTTCTGTGTGTGTCAGTCTTGTCTCCTATTCTAACTGTGCAGCGCTGCCGCTCATTACTCCGCTGCTGGGACTTAATCAGAGTCCTGGCTGACAGAGAGCCACATCGCTCCGGGCAGGGATGTCCTCACTATCCAGCATAAAAAAAAGTTTCTCATGGCTGTGATGTGTCTGTGATGCCTCACCACAGGAACTATAAAAGAAGAGGGGTCGCTTTACATAGAAATGAGTCGGGGGAAAACACAACTGGAGATTTGAGATTAACAGCAAGCCAGCCAGAGAATTGTTTAGAGCCTGCTGTCGAGAGATGGTGTTTGTGAGGGTACTTTTTTTTTCACTTGGCAGCAAGCATTCACATGATGTAGAAGACATGTCAGATAGGGGCTGCCAGATTGTAAAAAAAATATATGTAATTGTGATTATTTTGACTGATATTGCAATTGAGGGAATGATAATTTTTGTATCATTATTCTCATTTTAATTGAAAAACATA
This sequence comes from Sebastiscus tertius, assembly GCA_916701665.1. Taxonomy (NCBI): domain Eukaryota; kingdom Metazoa; phylum Chordata; class Actinopteri; order Perciformes; family Sebastidae; genus Sebastiscus; species Sebastiscus tertius. Next base: position 204,397 of record CAKAOH010021609.1, on the reverse strand, counting down.
TTAAAATGATTATGGTTTGATTTTTATTTTAATTTAAAATGGTATTTTGTAGGGATGCACCGATCCGACTTTTTCTGTCCCGATACCGATAGCGATACCTGGGCATCAGGCCTGACTTAAATATTGTTTTCCTAACTTTGCAAAACAAAATGTAACAAATAAATACATAGATATAAATTTACTGAATTGTTATTTATTATTAGAATAATAAATCCTGCACCAGCAACTTGGTAAAAACATCTTCAAAATTAACAGGAATTCCAATTTCAGTATATAATGTACATAGTATATTAACAGAGAACTGGATTGAATAGATCGACCCCATTGTCACCGATATCCGATCCAGCTATTTGAGTCATTTTTGCGCCTCATGAAGACCAATTGTACACATACTCTGTATTTGAAATGGGATTTCACCACTGCTTGTAAATGAGGTTGATCATACACCTCTAAGATTGCTTGATATGTTTGAACAGAACACCTCCAGCAGGTTGCTCCGATTTCAGGCGGCAGTCCAAAGCTCGAGGGTGTATGCTAATGTGTGGATGGGAAAAATACACCTCAAGTGCTCGTTCAGCAGTAAAGTCTCATGGTGGGAACGAGTGGTATCAGCAGATGTCTAAAGCAAGTCCTCCTCTGCTGTATTTGGCCGGCTTGGTGTTGTAAAGGACAATGGAGGTGAGTATAGCCTGGACTTCTATAGGGGAGCTGACACTAAATAATTTGAGTAATGGGGTCAGTTTATCCTGCTGTTATTGTTGTATGAAACTGGATATCGGAGAGGATAGTGAGAGGTGGATTGGAGTAGCTCGGGTCAATGCAGCATGGCAGCTTTGCGGCTTAGGAGCGTGATGCGGAGTGGCATTGTATGAGGTGTCAAACAGGAGAAATGTGATATGTTTAAACCGTAAAGCATTCTTTGAGAATTAGCGCCTTCCTATACCAACAAGTGGCGGGAGAAAGTGGAGCGGGGTTTATTTTTAGGTGTTTATGAACATTTTTGGAGAAGTTTTGACCCTGCGTTCGCCAGTTTCTTGTTTCGTTTGTGCAGGTACTTTCTGGCGTGGAGATGGTTAACGACACCTAAACCTGTCTGATTTGTATGGCTGGCATGTGATTGCACAATCTTTGTATCTTACTTCCAAATGTAAGACAGTTAACGGCTTATGATATTGTTAAGTGACTTAAAAGTAGAGTAAAAGAAAACTATTGTCGTGCTTTGACTGCAGCGTTTGCCAAGTTAAACGAAATACTGAATTGTCCAGTTCCTCAAAGTTGCACCTTTCTCTTCTTCCCCATCCTCCCTCGAGTCCCGTACCTAACACACCTCAATCTCCTCCACCTTCCTCTCGTCCTCCCTGCAGCTTGATTAACCCAATTAAACTCAGCCGCTTTGTTATCTCAGCTGCTCGCTCACTCGAGTCGGACCTCGGTATGGTATCAGCAACACCATTTGTGGCATTCCTTGGCAGACTGCGGCGCAGGTAGCTCCGGTACCACCCCCACCCCCCGACTCCGTGGGGGCGCACAGGCAGCCATGTCGGGCTCTGAGAAGAGGCAGAGCTCTTGCGTTCATGTTTGGCATCTCTTCCCTGCGGTGAGTGCTTCCTGGCTCTTGTGAGACGGAATCCCGTGGAGCTTCACGGTTATCCCGGTGCTTTGTGTTTGTGTCTGTGCTTGTTGTAAGCTGCGTGCCACGGCCAGGCTGCAAAGCTCTGTGGGTGGGCAAAGCTGGAGAGAGAGAAAGGACGATATTCTAAACACTTTTCCATGGCAGATTCGGCGTTCTTTGGGGGGGGTCGAATTTTTTTAGGCATTTTTCCTGCCTTCATTAGTGAGTCGATAGTTGAGAGATGACAGGAACTAAAGGGATAGAGCGATGGGGAAAGACATGCAACAAATGGATGTTGGGGTTCGTGGTCGTTGCCTTAACCCACCAGGGGACCCATTGGAGAAGTTTAATAGCACTCAGAGGTGAACTTTGTGGCTAAAGACTCAAGGTAAGGTCAGCACAAATCGAAAGATTATTCCCTGATTTCTGGCTTCGCTTCAGGGCAGGGTTTTTTTTTTATAGTATATCCTATATGACATTGTGATTTGAAAATATCATTATCATTGCAAAATGGCACCGCAGAACCTGCGCATCATTTGTCTTCACAAAATATGTGGTTCTAGAGGCTTGGAGACGTAAAAACTACTCGCATGGCTAGTTTATGCACTACTTTAACTGGAAAGCTAGTAGCCAGTTAGCCAGGAACTTACTAGCGCTCTATATTTTTCTTAATGTCAACAAATCCCATGAAAAGCCTAGTCCATTGCTCAATATTTGAACATTTTTAATCTCTAAATTTTTAGAAAATCACACAAATATATATATATACTTTTTTTTAAAGGGTCCATTATTATTATTATTATTTTTTTTTTTTTTTTAGGTATTAATATCATCTGAATATTTAAATTTTGGTCAAGTACGCATGTTTTAGAGTCAAAATGCTATTTTCCCAAAGCCCTTTAAAAAACGTTTTCCCTCATGACCTGACGTAGGTTTCTGCATGATGACGCTGCTACATGTACAGTATATATACATCCTTATAGACAGTGTATTTACATTACATCACTAACTTAGATGGTGGTTGGCATGCTCCCAGTTTGGAGAAGCTGCACGGAAGCTAAGCAATAAACTGCTGTGGACGCCACGTTAGTTCGGATCCGGAAGTCACACAATAACACAAACTAACTAACTTATCAATACATCGGTTCACCAGCAACTCCTGTGTGCTGTGAGGTAAAATTACTGTTTTTGTGAATAGAGTCTGGTCTGGTGGCTTTGAAGACTGTGATATAGTTGCTTCAATTCTACGTCGGAAAGGGCTGTCTGATGGCGATCCGATCACTGAGGACGCATCTTAATACCAGCTCTGAACAGGGCCTATCAGGGATTGAGTTAAAATAAACTACATGTAATGAGGGGAACATGTCAGCCAGTGCAACAGTGTAACTCATTGATGTGTTTTTAATAGTCAATGGAGCTTTATGGCATGGAGGAAGAAGATATATTAGATCCTCTTTAGACACACTGTCACGTTGTTGTGTTCTGCTGTTGATCGGTTGGTTGGACAGACAGGTTTTGTCTTACCTTTCCCGCATGCACACACACATTAACACACTTGCATTGGCAGGCGACACCACAGTGCTCACTGGGTCAGAAGCGATGCACTGAGAGTGGCGCTGAGGCAAGAGGCGAGCAGAGAATGAGAGAGGATGCCTTGAGGGGAAGACGGATGAAAGGGAGGGAGGAAAAATAGAGAGGAGGAGGAAGAGGAGGAGGATGGGAGGAACGCATCTTTTGGAGTATAGCGATAGCAATTGTTGTTGTTTACTCTCCTCTCTGGACTCAGATGTTTATTTACTTCATTCCTCCCCTCCTCTCCTTCTCCATCAATCCATCCATCCATCCTTTTATCCCCCCCCTCCATCCCTCCTGCTGTCAGGACATCCCATGTGATCATCTCTTCACTCTTCCTCCTCTCTCCACGCTCCCTCGCTCTCTTGCCTTTCTCCATAAAGCCCCTTACATTATGTGGCAAGCGAGTGCACAGTCCCATACGATAGCTCCTGAGGCATGATGGGAGAGATTTCTATATAAAGACGGATAAAGCGGGGCTGGGCTGCAGATCAGGAGAGAGGTCAAACACACACACACACACACACACTCTGGGATGGAAAGCAGTGGCTGAGTACAGAGACGATGCTTGAGCGAGCCGGACGGAGGTAAAGTTTGAGGATTTCGGGATGCAGTCGCCAACGGTGATGGAGGCGGGGGATGAAGTGTTTCAGGTGCTCGAGGTCTGCCAGACTATAGAGGAGATAAAGGAGGTGATTATCACAACCATAGAAGAAGACTCTAGTACTAATACACCTCCAGTGACCAGCTCTGGACCAGGGACTAAACCAAGCCAGGTAAGACAGTGATGTCCAACATGCTTTTGTTATTCAAGTAAGGATGTCTAGTTTTAATGCTGTCTGTTGCTGGGTGTAGGTTCTTAAACAGGTTGTGTGACCCAGGATGCAGGCCTTAAACTCTGCTTTATATTATAGCTGTACTGTACAGAATATAGTATATGTGCATTACATGTCCATATTACATGTACACGTTACATGTTACAGGTGTTACATGTTGGAGCTTTACCAGGTGAGCTACCAGAGTGCCTCCCTTCTTTCATTTTGAATTGCCATTCCAGTAAATATTCTCTGTAAGGCAGGTCCTTTTTTAGTAGTGTCAGTGACATACCAAGTCTAATTTGTCTTTCCTGCAAGCACAAAGTGATTAAACAGCTAAAAGTTCAAATTTGTGCTAAAAGGAAAGATGAAAATTCCCTCACTTTACATTTTAGAGAGGTCCAGTGGTCTCTGACGTTGATCCTAGATGAATGCAGTACAGGGGTGAACACACTGCTTCTTAGATGGACTGATTGTATATATAATTGGTCAGGATGAAGAATATGTTACCTGAAGCAACAGTTCATAATGGATTTGAACATTTAATAGGATGTCAGTGTATCAGTGGTACAAACAGCAAGAGTAAAGCTGTTATTGATTTTGCAACCCGGTCTCACGGGAAGGTGTATAAATCCGTCTGTCACTAACGTAACTAAAAAACACGTGACAAACACTTGTCAAACGTTCGGTCTAGAACACCAGTCTCTTGCTTGAAAATCCTGTGTGTGTTGGACCCATTCACCTCCTCTCCCACCCACCAAGCGGTCTTTCTCACTTTTTATCCTACGTCACGAGCTCTGAGCATAGCATATTTGGTCAGTATAGACTACAAGGCATACAAATGACATACATGGCATCTCCTTTTTAGCCAATTTACTATTATTTTATCCATATTTATTAATTCCTACTTAAATGTTATAGTATATTAGTGTGTTGTTAATTGCCACGGGAGATTAGAGCTGCAAGGATTAGTTGATTACTTAATTACTAGTTGATGACGTCACCTTGTGCTCCAGGATCTGATGGCATTTTTAAAATGTTAGAACTGCCCTTTCAGTGCTCCTACACTTCAAGTCAAGTGTCTTATTCTTCACACTCTTCAAGTGGCTCTTTAGATCTCTTATAAGTGTAATTCTACAAGGTTAGCCCAGGTTTCTGCATCAGCTCTCTGTCTAATACTACATAATCGTTACAGCACAATCTGGGTTCTCTATTCCCCTCATGGTTACTTGACATTTCTGTGAATAATCCATCTCATCCATACTGCAATTTGCCTCTTTATCAAGTGCTGCTCAGCTGTCAGCCTCCCATTGTCTCACCGTCACTCCTCTATCCTGCGCATTAGCCGAAGAAACTTTTTGAAGTGCTTCCCTTTCCTTGTCCTGACAAGTTCTTGGCAGCCTCGCACGCTGTCCACCGTTTGAACAAAGGTGCTTTTAAATGGCTGTGTGTAGGAGCTCTCTGGGAATGCATGTTGCTATATTTTACTCACACACACCTTGCCTCCCAGGAGTGAGTAGAGTGCACTTGTTCCCGCACTGAGCGAGGGGCTTTGTTTGCAGACCACTTATGGCTGAACAACAGAAAACAGGCTTTTAGTGGATATTTGATTTACTGTGAGAGACAATAGCTGTTATTTATACTCTGGTGGAGAAAGAATGCAGAAAATACTCCGCTGAAAGCTTTGTAAATGCACACTGGTTGACATGGCATGTTAGTGTGAGTAGCTAGTGGGCTATATATACCTGCTCAACGCATCATCATACAACGCTTCGTATATCTTTTTCATTCATTTTCCTATCAATGTCCAGCAACACGTGTCAATTTCTGCTCCTTACATGCATACAGTCTTTTCAAAATAAACAACTTCCTTAGGTTTAAGCAACAAAGCTACTTAGTTAAGTTTAGGCAACAAAACTACTTAGTTAGGTTTAGGAAAAGATCGTGGTTTGGGTTAAAATAACTCCAGAAGTGGCGTAACTTAAGTACGGAAGTTGCTAGACGGCAACAAAACTACTTAGTTTGGTTGAGGTAACAAAACTACTTAGTTAGGTTTAGGCAACAAAACTACTTAGTTAGGTTTAGGCAACAAAACTACTTAGTTTGGTTTAGGCAACAAAACTACTTAGTTTGGTTTAGGCAACAAAACTACTTAGTTAGGTTTAGGCAACAAAACTACTTAGTTAGGTTTTACCTAGGACCAAAATAAAATATTGTAAGCAATTGTGGTATTATTTTTTGTTTGTTTATTGTTTTTGGGAGGGCAAAAATAGCTGGAAATGTCATATAATTTGTCAAAACCACCCTAAAGGCCTTTTGAGCGAGGGTCCATACCATCAGGAACTCCCTCCGATCCCATCAAGCAGTCCTGTAATGCAATATGATGCATCCAAACAAGTGCCTGTGTGCAGTTCAAATGTCGTGCTGGGTGTGTTCAAAGCTCAGCAACTACTGTATCATATTGCAGCACTTTAGTGTCCAGCCTTGCCAACCTTTCATCAAAGAAATACCTTGATGGCACATTCTGCCTCTTATCAAACCGCCATGCTTTTGTAACCACTCTGCTCAACTGTCTTTAATGATGCCATATCTTTCCTTAGGTGGGTGTGATGGAGAAAGTGAGTTGGCTGCACATGTTGCTGTTATGGATGCTTGCCGTAGTGCGAGACTACAGCTCTTTTTAGATGCAGTATTTCTTCTCTACTTTGGTTTCCGGGCTATATGCTCTCTTTAGTTTTGTAGGTGGCTGAACAAATTGCCGGTGTTTTCCTTTGAGGCAGTGCCAAAGTTATCGCAACGTTTTAAGATAGTGTGCTACTGCTTACTGTGCTTAATTCATGGAGACCTATTAAAGGAATAGTTTGACATTCTGGGAAATGCGCTTATTTGTTTTCTTGCCGGGAGTTAGATGAGAAGATTGATACCACTCTAATTTGATGACTTTAGACTTGATTTTACAAAATCAAAAAAGACTTGCAACGTGACTTGGACTTTAACACCAGTGAGTCATGACTTCACCTGGACTTGAGCCTTTTGACTTGAGAATACTTGATAACCTGACTCTGGACTTGTCAGTGTTGACTTGGGACTAGACTCAGGACTTGTCAATCTTGACTTGGGACTTGACTTGGGACTTGACTCTGGACTTATCAGTCTTGACTTAGTCCTTGACTCTGGACTTGTCAGTCCTGACTTGGGACTTGACTTGGGACTTGACTCGGGACTTGACTCGGGGCTTGTCAGTCTTGACTTAGTCCTTGACTCAGGACTTGTTAGTCTTGATTTGGTCCTTGACTCGGGATTTGTCAGTCTTAACTTGGAACTTGACTTGGGACTTATCAGTCTTGACTTAGGTCTTGACTCTGGGCTTGTCAGTCTTGACTTAGTCCTTGACTCGGGACTTGTCAGTCCAGACTTGGGACTTGACTTGGGACTTGACTTGGGGCTTGTCAGTCTTGACTTGGTACTTGGCTCAGGACTTGTTAGTCTTGATTTGGTCCTTGACTCGGGATTTGTCAGTCGTGACTTGGGACTTGACTTGGGACTTGTCAGTCTTGACTTAGGTCTTGACTTGGAATTTAAGTGCAAAGACTTAAATGGCTTGGTCCCACCTCTGCTAATTGGCATGTTGAAGTCAAGAGACAAGTCAAGAGAGTTAATTAGTGACTCTTTGACTTTTTTCATTTTTATCTGCCTCTATTTAATATCCCTCCATTGTCCCAGCTCCTCTCCTCTCCTCTCCTCTCCTCTCCCCTCCTCTCCTCTCTTCTCCTCTCGTTGAGTGGTATGTGAGAACACGTCATATCGGATGTTTCTGTTCCTTCATTCATCTGTTTAACGTCCACCGGAACGCCTCAGCTCCTCCCAGAGCAGAGCAATAGCTTGTAAAACCTTGTCTGGGTTGAATAAATCACTGTCAACGGAGGACAAGAGTAGACCTGACAGGTGTTTTAAGTTTCATATATTCATGACGCATATGTAGTTATGAGCGGAGGATTTCACACGTTGGTTGTGTGCACTAATCCTCTCTGGCCCCTTGAACTGCCACTGGCCTTACTTTCAACCCCTCTGTGGATCAATCCCTCTGCTTTAATTGGTCGTTGTGTTATCGAACATTTCAGGTCGCCCCTTTCCTCTTTGTTCCCTTCTCTCCTCTCGGTTTCACCTACTTTCACGTGATGAATGGGACTGGGCCTCCTGCGAGGCTGCTGGTACTGAACCAGATCAGCCTGTGGTGGTTGCTTAATCCCGTGAGGAAATGTGGGTCACTAATGTCTATTTTTAGCCGTGCAGGGAAAGCCCAGGTAGAGTAGTAAGGATCTGGTTGATACCTTGAAGATGAGCATAGTAGACATAAAATACAGCTGAATATCCAAGTCAGCCGAAAAACTGTTAAATGTATCCTCTGCACTCATATTTTTGGGAACGATTTTCATTATAGTTAATATTCTACCAATTATTTGCTCAAAATATATATATCGGACTCTGTGGAATGTCAGCAAATCGCAATAAAATTGTCCATCACAAGTTCAAACAGTCCAAAACCTAAAGATACTAAATTTACTATCATAGAAAACCAGAAAATATTCACATTTGAAGAGCTGGAACTAGGCTGCCACATCACTTTTTACCCTGATGTGTTGTTTGTAAGTCCTAAAAAAATGGTGCTAGACTTCTTAAAAGAGTCCTAAAGCAGCGTGTGATTCAGAGGTCTGAAAGAAGCGCTATGAGACATGAGTATTGATGAGTGGAGGCATGAGAAAACGGTGACTCATGTCTCCCCCGGGTGCTCTCGAGGTACACTGTAGTCACAGAGACACTCTACCTTACAGCTAATGCCTATTGATTTCCTTTCTCTCTCTCACACACACACACAGAGCATGCTCGTCTTCACAAGCTAGACGTTAGTCAGACAAGATTAAGACACTGTCAACAGTCAAGACGCACTGTTCTCAACACCACGTGGATCAGTTGTGCCATGTTTACTCATTCAGTAAAAAAAAGACAAATTATATATTTAAGATGTTTAATCGGGAGGCATTAAAACATTACTGTCTGTAAAAGGGCTTCCCACATTGTTTCAACAGGATGTCTCCGTCGCTGCCGGGTAACTGCTGCGGTATGCTAGTTGTCATCCCCGATGATTTGTGAACCCTCGGTGTAACCGCGGCTTGTGGCTCGCCTTTTGTGGCGCACTTATCTCTGCTAACACAAAAAGAAAAATAATGAGCTTTTTGCTTACTTTTGTCCTCCGTAGGGGATAATTGCTTCATGTGAGTAAAAGGCCTGTTGCGTAAGTCTCCGTGGAGAGGCGGAGGGCCCACTTCAGTCCGCCTCGCTCATTATTAATGAAGTGGCTTTCACTGTTCTGTTTCAAAAGCAATCTCCACTCCAATTGACTGGACTGAGATCTGCATTATTTATGTTTGTTTGTTGCATTATGTTGTCAGACGTTTGTACTATTCTGTCAGGTACAATTAATCTCCAACTCTCCAGTTAAAGACATAAACTTGATAATTAAGGGTTGGGCAATATTGAAATTTCCCTACTGACGATATAAGACGATATTATCATCCAAAAAAAGCTGAAGAGGGATGCATGTAGATATAATTACCTATGGACTGGAGACACATACATTGCAATACATAAGTGACCAGAATGTAGACAGTTAGCCTATTTTACACAATGACATGCTGAGATCAATACATCAGATCAATCAGCTGGTGACTAGTAACTGTGCAAGGAGCGCTATCACTGCAGAAAAATAACCAATCAATATAAGTCAAACTTCAGGGAATTCTATTCTGATTGAATTTTGATTTTAGTTCAACTTTAATCTTTTAATTTTTCCTAAATGTCTACTTTCAGGGTTATTTTCTTGCATGAATAAATGAGATGTAGACACTTTGGCCCTCTAGCAAACCTAAATGTCAGGTTGCACCCTGCAGAGTCGCATTGACATCTTCACTCTTTGACCTTTTGAACCCGGGGTCAGGCATTCCAGCGGGTGGTTTACAGCTCATGGGATCAGTCACTCGCGATGTTTGGGTCTCCCTAAAGCAGTGTAGACAGTGAGACGAGTATTTAGAACTGTCATGATATAAGCAGGTGCTGGGAATCTGGTGTTTTGAATTTATTTTATTAATTTATTTATTTTTATTCATTATCATTATTATTAATATTTTTTGTGTTTTCATTTGTTTATATTTCTTATTTATTTTAAATATATATATATATAATTAAAATTAATTAATTTAATGTGTCATTTTTTATGTATTTTATTTATTTTTTATTGTTTTTATATTTTATGTTATTTTGATTATCTTTTTTTCTCGTCAAGTAACAATTTAACTTGTTTAAGGCTCATCAATTTGTTTTTCACTGTTTTTCATTGTGAGATACTTGGATTCTTTTAAAAGCTGCCTTTCACTTGGATTTGATGTCTCACCACCAGCTTTATCCTGTAATAATGGCTAAAAGATGAGGGAGAAACTAGTGTAACAACCATGGATTTTTCTTCCCATCCTTTATACGTGTTTATGCCGTATTGATATTCTGTATAGTAGTGAAAATTCTATTATTAGTATATGAGTAGACTGAGTAGCTTCTTAGCTTCAAAGACAACCTGAGCATTGTGCCTCGGTCCTCCTATTGTTCTGCTTCATCTGGCTCTCTGCTGTTTGAACCCCTGAGGCCAGAGGGATGTTGTCTGTCCCAGTGCACCATCCTCCTCCTTCTCCTCCCAACCCCCTCAGTCTAAAGTCATCATAAGCTCCTCTCTGCTCATTGATACAGGATTCATTTACAGTGCTATTGCATTTTGGTTATTGAATGCTCTTGTATCTGATGTCGGTTCATTATCGGTCCTCTTTTCAGCGGCAGTGGCAGCTCTCGCTTGTTATTACTGCTGTGTAAAGAGTTCTTATCTTCCTCGTTCTAGCGGCTCTGCTCCGACGCCACTGACCTCCATTATCTGCGGATGCAGTCAGACCCAGGCGTCAGCGTATAGCCCAGTTGGCAGCTCGCTCTGTTTACTTTTTCCACTTCCTATCTTCTATTCCTTTCTCTTTCTCACGTGCTTGGAAATAACCTCCCATGCCTTTTTGTTAAGCTGACGTCAAAGGCAAAAAAAATAATGCAATTCAACTGGAAGAGCCTCAGCTGGAGGAAAATGTTACCCAGTCTAAAGCAGTACAGTGAGACTGTATTCCAGGAGCACAGCTCGGATAAATCTCTCCTAATATTTTCAATCCTCTGTTGCCGTCTCTCACATTTTCCCCTTGAGCAATGTAGCTAAACCCCACTCTACCATTGTGGTTTTGTTATTGTGCATTAGCTAGACCTGCTGAAGTCATCTCAATTCCCTTCATTCTTCCTTCCTCTGAGGATGCAAGGAAAGACCTTTTTTTGTAAAATCCTCTGAAGGATCATCAGTTTCTTATGACGTCGGTGCGAATGGATCAGTGGATCTGACACGACAAACAGAATGTGAAATATTAGTGAACTGGCAGCAACACTTTTTTCAAAATGTATTAAAGGGGACCTATTATGCTTTTGTGCTTTTTCTCTTTCTTCTAGTGCGTTGTATAGTTTTTTGTGCATGTAAAAGGTCTGCGAAGTTACAAAGTCCATGTCAAAGGGAGTTACTCCCCCCCCCACAGAAACACTGCTCCTGAACTGCCTGAAAAGCCTAGTTTGAAGTTCGGCCTTTTCTTCCGTAACGTGGTGATGTCACCAAGTAACAGTTAGTTGTTTTTTTTAAGTGGGGTTGTATGTATACTCCCATGTTGTGCACGGTAAAATTACTGTTTTTGTGAATGGAGTCTGGTGGCTTTGAAGAGAGCGATATAACGGCTTCACTTCCTCGTCAGAAAGGGCTGTCTGACGGCGAGTAGACTGTACATGTAGCAGCGTCATCATGTAGAAACCTACATCAGGTCACGTCGGAAAAAGTGTTTAGAAGGGCTTGGGAAAATAGCATTTTGACGCTAAAACATACTTACTTACCACTGGGAAGCTACAGAATGATATAAAAAATAAAAAAAAAAATGATGGACTGCCCTTTAAATCTTTTTTTGTTTCCTTTTTATTTCTAGGATGACAACTGGGGCGAGACCACCACGGCCGTCACGGGCACGTCGGAGCACAGCCTCTCCCAGGAGGACATCGTCCGCATCACCAAGGATCTGGAGGACAGCGTGGGGCTGGACTGCCGCCGCTACTTCACCCTGACGCTGGCCGTGATCCTTGGCCTGCTGGTCTTCCTGACGCCGCTCGCCTTCCTGGTGCTGCCCCACCTCCTCTGGCCCGAGAAGCTGCAGAGCTGCGGCACGGCGTGCGAGGGCCTTTTCATCTCCGTGGCCTTCAAGCTGCTCATACTGCTGCTGGCCGTGTGGGCGCTGTTCTTCAGGCCGCCGCGGGCCGGCCTCCCGCGGGTCTTCGTTTTCCGGGCGCTGCTCGCCGTGCTGGTGTTGCTCTTCGTGGTCTCCTATTGGCTGTTCTACGGAGTCAGAATACTCGACTCACAGGTGAGTTAACAGAAGGGAACGCTGGCGGGAAATGTAATAGCAAGCACTGCTTGTAAGTGCACACTCTAATTAAAATATACATGGAAATCAGACACAGAACTAGATATTTCCAATAACAGTGGCAGAGGTCTCATATATTGCAGACACATTCATTTTGAATGCCTTTAGGAGCTCAACTAAATCACAAACAACCAAAACTGATATTTGGTTTCCCCAGTGCTTGCTGTGTGTTTACTGTGTGAGTTATGATTTAAACTCCCTGTTGGTCCCTCATTCAGAATGCATGTAGGAAAACACTAAAAAGCTTCCAATCCTTTGAAATGTATCTAAATATTCATACGCTCTACATCTTGTCTTACATGTGTATGATCTCCTTTTTTTTACCCCTGCAGGAGTATTTTGTTTGGAAATGTTTTTGCACATGTTTACAGCATTTGCATGTGTAGTCTCCATACTGTGTTTAATGTGTCTATATTCAATTAAGAGGTACAAATGACCACTTCCTTGTTCCCAGGATGAGAACTACCAGGGCATAGTGCAGTACGCCGTGTCGCTGGTGGACGCCCTGCTCTTCATCCACTACCTGGCCATCGTCCTGCTGGAGTTACGGCAGCTCCAGCCGTGCTTCTCCGTGTGCGTCACGCGCTCCACGGACGGCGAGATGAGGCACTACAACCTGGGACAGCTCAGGTGAGAAGCACAGAGTTTCAACTTCTAGGTGTTTTTATGTCGCACCCTCATGTTCAGTCTAATATCTTTTACAAACATGACAGACATTAGGGATGTCACGATTCCAGAAATTTCTCGATGCCCAATTTGATACCACGATAAAAAAAAAAAAATATATATATAAATCCCATGTACTTCAACATACACTATTATCATTTGAATACTGTTTTTTGCAAATGTATTATTAATCCCTGATGACATTTCTCACCAAAAACTAAATTTTACAAGATTACATTTGAACACATCATGATAACGTTAGAATATACTTTCGCCAAATACTCATTCACTCACTGAATAGAGCTTGAACGCATCATAATGTAACTCAGTGGAACCTCCCGTTAATGTTAGCTGTTAGCTCCGTGCAGGACTGTGCCATTTTCAGGCTGCTAACAGCTAACTAGCTCTTCGTCCTGTCGATTTCAACACAGATTTGTGGTTCACAATGTTGCATTATCAGGGAAAATAGGGTGTGTCCGCATCGATAGTGAGTTTACGGAGTCCCGAGCACATTTTCTATCGTCCCCGGGATGCCGTTAGTCTTGAGCCCTGACGGTACTGTAGAAAAACATCGACACAAGCATCGACTTGGTACCGAAGTATTGGTTTTTGTGACATCCCTAGAAGGTACTGAGAAGCTTTGTGGCTTCCAACTAAAGCAGACACCTGAAAATAATGTGTGTAAATAGTGTAAAATCTTGCTCTATCAGTTGGAGGAGAGTTCTCTCCTGCCATTGCTCCACTTTGTAATTCAGGCTGATAAGACATGCAGGTGCATATTTAGATGCAAATTTGTCTCTCTGCTGACTGTAGAGTAGTCGACAGCATCGTGAGACTTAATGCGGCATTAATGGACGCTGTTAGCATTGAGAGCACGGTAGCAGAATACCCAGGTGACCTCTGTGCACGTAGAGATTAAAGACAGAAGGAGGAAGAGGACACAAGGTAGAGAGAGCTACAGTAGGTTGATGGGAGCGACGGGGGATAGACGAGGAGAACGTGGGGGGATGAAAGGGAGGGAAAAGAGGACGACGTGTGGGCGAGATGAAGGCAGAGCGATGGGGTAGATAGAAACTGGGACACCTCAAGTGAGAGAGACGGGAAAAGGAAGAGAGAAGACACTGGTTACATATTAGGAAATGGCGGGAGGAAAAGTGAGGGATGTGCCTGAAGGAGAAGATCGAGTAGAAAGGGAGATGGAAGAAGAACTGCAGAGACAAGAAGTGGCTGATAGGTAGAGGAAAAATGGTGCCAGGAGAAAAGAGGAGAGGGTGGGGAAGACTTGAGAGAGGAAACTCCTCAGAACAGAGCAGCAGACTGAGGGCGGAGTACAGAGGGAGACCCAGGAGACCGAGAACGCCACGGGAGGCAGCGAGAGACGGAATAGAGAACGAGGGATTAATACTTAATGGGAGGGGGGTGTTGAAGAATCCTAAAATGTATGTGGGAATGAAAGAAGGGAGCAGTGTGTGTGTTTGTGGGAAAGAACAGCTCAGACCAGACCAACCAAGTTTTAATGACCTTGCCGTCTCTGAGGAAAAACAGGAAGATCCCATTTTTAGCCAAACACGGCAGCTCTCCTGTTGCTCCCTGGTATCAATACACAGCCCCCAGTCTCACATACAGGCAGCTAATAAAACCTGATGGATTTATAGACGGGCCTCTTTTACGGCACGCTGGACCATCCTATATCTGCTCTTACACTAAGGACTGTATCTCTCTGTAGTTTTGCGAGTGGACTGGCTCACATTTTATGAGCCCTGCACCCTGTGGGAAAATCTTTTTTTTTTACGATTTTTAAATCTATTCTTTAACGCCAGAATTGATATATTTGCTTCATTAGAGTCTATGTGGAGGTTAAAGGAAGTTACCGCTTTTATTGTTGTTGTAATCAGAGCATCATGACGTCTTATCCGTTCCGTATCCGTCAACCGAAACAAACCGCAGCGAGCCGAAACGACTAAGCAGAAAACAGTGGAGGGTCTACATGGATACGACCTGCATCCTCACATTTTAAATCCAAAGTGGTAAACACTACACATGCAGTAAAGTATGGAAACACTTTGGGTTTCACACACTGCCAGGAAAAGAAGAGCTGCAGTACATTTTTTTTTAACATTTTTAGTGTATTAATTTAGATGTTTTCCCAAAGTAAAAGTCCCTAGAAGTGTATGATTCAACTTTTTCCCATGGTCTAGTGTTAAAAAAGTAAAAAAAAATAGCAATAAATCGTAATATCGAATCGCAATACCTACATATGGAATTGGCACCCAAGTATCGTGATAGTATTGAATCGGGTATCAGTCTAGCTCTACCTGGCAAGGCCATCAGCGAGAATATTGGCTATTTCGATATAGTTATTCTTAATGTATGTCAACGGGTCAGATTCCTCGCGTTCACCAGAAACTCACAGTTTAACCTGCAGTAGATGACGGGGAACTGAAGCCGTTGTATCAATTTATGCTCTCGCCAAAGCCACCAGACTGTAATTTTGCCTTGCAGAACACAGACGTTACTGGTCTGGTTTGTTTGTGCTATTGTGTGACTTTGGTGAATCCGAACTAACCAAAGTCACACAATAACACAAACAAACTAACCGGTTGAGGCAGCGGTAGAGCAGCAACCCCCGTGTTCTGCGAGGTAAAATTACAGTTCTTTTTCCAATGGATTGCATGTGTGCTTGTGTGTGTGAGATGGTGTGAGATGGGGTGGTTGGTTAGCCGGCTGCCTTGGGGGTGTTGTCCTTTGTAAGCTGTCCCATTCATGGTGCTTGGCCGGCAGCAGGCCCGGCCTCGCTCTGTTGTCCGTCTGTGACTGTAAACACACTGCTAATTAGTGCTCCCTGAAGACTGGAGCGCAGCATCTGGTCAACCAGACACACATGCATGGACACGCGTGTGTGTGTGTGTATGTGTGTGTGGGTAATTGCACCATATACATGCAAATGATTCATGCACATGTAGCCACAAACATGAACAATGCATCATACGGAGAAATCCCATGTGTCTCCTCGGCTGCTGCTCACATTCCTGTTTGTTTGGCGTCCATTTTTTCCTTATCATAATGGGGACCCAGCCTTGGCCCTAGGGGGGCCCCGGGGCCCTGAAGGCTTGTGTCTGTCTGCCTGGCCTTTGATGCCAATCTGAAGGGCGGAGGAAGCCCTTTTTTCCCCTCTTGTCAGACCAGACGAATATGAACGCATTCCTTCCAGCCAGAGAGGGTGGGGGGTTAAACCCATTCCCTGCTGGGGACTTCCCAGTTTACATTGTCTAACTGGTCAGTCCGGTGCAGCAACATTGGAGATGGTCAGCCTCGGTGGAAACTGGTTTACAAATTGTTCTGTAGTTTATTTCCCTGCAAGATGCTGCTCCGGAGGCCGGTGGAGCTGCTCGCTTGAATGGCTTTGTGTCCTGTTTGCTCGGCTTAATAATTGATCGGAGTTGGGAAGAGGCAGGAACTCTGACTCAGCACTTACGCAAGTGGCCACCGAACAATGGTCTTGTCTGTCTGAATGCTTAATGCAAGAGAGGTCTCTGGAGTTAACCATGGGAGTTGATATCACTGCCTGCTTTGGCCCACCCTCTGATGGTCTGTCTTATGAATGACGCACTGCTGAAATCATCTGTTTTCATCAGGCACATCATTCCCTTCTAATACAACAGTAAACACAAAACTAGTAAAATGCTACACTATGTTATTGTCTCTTAGAAAGGGGGATTGCATTTGGCCTCGTTTTCACCATTTTCCCTGTCAGTGTTTCTTCCGATGCAGTGAAATTCTATAGATGAACATGAACAGACAGCCCCCCTATCCTCGCTTCACAAGTCGTGTATTTTTAGTCTGTAAACCAACCTAAACATCTGTGTTGTAATTCTATTAGCCTGTCATGATGGTACTGTCAGCTCTCGTACACGTGACAGTCGCCAGATGGTAAAGCAGTACGAAAGAATGACGTTTTAATGCTGACTCCATGCCTGGGTGGTCTGCATCTATCTGTGGTGTTTGAAATGAGCCATCATATAATGTAATGTTTGCTCTGTGGAAGGAATGGAAGTTCAGAGAGGTCAGAAAGTGCTCGGAGGTCATCACACCATGATCAACCTTTTGGATAATAATCGGAAGCGCATGCTGCTGTTCATGTATATTGAGTTAGCTCTCCCCACGGCCTGACGCAGGACACAGTGAGGGCTATGAATACATCCACACAGACACACACACACACACAGTTTGAATGAAAACGGCCAAGTGTTAAGCAGTAAATCGTGTTGTGGGTCAGTTAACAGCTGTCAACATCTGCTGTCGTCCTGTCTGCCAAATGCAGGTCATAGGAACATTTGCGTCACAACAGAGTGGGAGCAGCTACTAAATGCGAATTTCACATCTATTCGCGTCTTAGCATTTACTTTGTAATCGTGCTGCATGAAAAATCGCTTTGCGTTTGGTGTGAACACATCATAAAGCATGTCAAAACAATGAATCAAAAGCCAGATAAGCTGAGGGGGAACTGCAAAGACGTCTTTACGAGCAACTTGGTTGATTCATGGTTAATGTATATAAAAAAAAAGAAAGATTAGAGCAGCTTTAACATCAAAGTCTTAGCCTGTTAATGAGTTTTCAAGAATGATCATTTGTAATTGTGTCACTACCATATGTCTTTTTTCAGAAGTCTTTCTTTAACCTCTAATGTACATTAGCTCACTTCCAGGACAACAGAGGCAGTATGTTCCAAAAGAGCCAATGATTTATGTCGTGTAACGTGTGAGAACACCCTGCCTGCTTGTGTACAGTTGGTTTAATAGTGCTATGTTATGAGGGACAAGACCTGGCACGCTCTCTCATCCACATCGTAAAGGATCAGGATGTGGGCTATGGCTGCTGTGCAGTAACACACATCAGTCTCTTATTCCCTCCCTTTCATACATGTACATCATAGAAATGGATATGAATGGGAGCAAAAATCACATTAATAAGGCAACAAGGGAATCTGATTTGCTTTTTACAGTCAGCTCTGAACGGACTGAATGTAGTTCCAGCGAATTGTTGATCATGTTAAGAAAATCTTTTGTAGAGAGGTAAGCTCATTTTCTCATAGACTTCTATACAATCAGACTTCTTTTTGAAACCAGAGGAGTCGCCCCCTGCTGGCTGTTAGAAAGAATGCAAGTTTAAGGCACTTCAGCATTGGCTAAACTTCTCAGACCTGGAGGTTGGCCACTGGCTCTGAGGTGTTGTTCATTCTGAGTTTCTGGTGTCACAGCGTTAAGGGAATTTCCCGCTAAGGCATTAGTTTAAGTACTACTGTTAGATCTTTTAGTTCCCAGGTGGCGGCGACTTGTTTCTCCTCTCTCTTCCTCCTTCAGCGTCACCTTCTGTCCTTCCCCCTCTCTCTCTCTACAGCTTTTCTTTCATGTCTTATCATTTCATTTAATTAATTCACATTTGAGAATGTTTCTCTCCTCCTCGCTACAACTCAACAGATGATACTTGCTGTCCTGAAGTAATACGAGACGGGGTTTTTCAGTCTTAGCAAGTTTTTCAAAGAAAGCCAAAAAGGTCTTTCAGCTAATCCTTCTGTTTTTGCCCTCCTGTCTCCTTTACTGTTCTGTATTCAACAAGACGAGTTGTAGATATGCTGCAGGGATTTCTTAGTATTTGGTGTTACATGTGAGAAGTGTCCTGTGGCTCTCACGTTCTTCTGGAGCTCAACCTCTTGCGCTGGCATAGAGCCACCTGGATTTAAACTAGAACATTTCCCTCGGCTAAAGCTCGTCTTTACTTCTCCTCCTCTCCAGCATTCAGCGGGCGGCTCTGGCCATCGTAGAGCACTACTACTGCGACTTCCCGGTCCACAACCCGGCGCTGCTCTCCGCCTCCAAGTCCCGCGCAGCCAAACACCTGGCTGGCCTCAAGGTCTACAACGTGGATGGTGAGTTCCCAGCAGCCCCCGCTGAGGGTGAGTGGGATGCTCTTTTGAACTTCTTCTCAGACAACATATACACTATCATTTTCACTCTGTATATTATCGACTGTAACACAGAAGAGGTTGTTCATTTTTCTTCCATTGATACCTCCAGGCAGCCATTCAATTGTATGTACTTCAGTACAATGTGAAAATCACCTTGACACTCGATTAATCCATTTATTGTTTGGTCCATTAAAGGCGCAATGTGTAATACCTAGCCATAGATGAGCATTTCACCTCTACTACTGGGTCCATACAGGCTGTTTTTACTGTGACGCTAACCAGGAGATGTACAGTCTGTTTACGCTTTGATTGTTTTATTGTTTTGTTGTTTATTGCAGCTGTCAATCACAGCTGTCAATCATGATGTCCCACCCCCTTTTAATAGCATCAAATAACTAATTAAAACCAAACTTATCAGAAAAAATTAACACTTGAACAAACATCTGTCGTGATAAGAACTACCCAAAATGACAAAAACATCTTTAGGAAAATGTATTTGATGTGTACTTTGACTTTTAAATTTGGCCCACGTCTCATCCGCTAACATGGAGGGGGCGGGGTTTATGACCTATACTGCAGCCAGCCACCAGGGGGCGATCAAGGGGTTTCGGCTTCACTTTTGGGGAGCTCCCATGTCGTCTGTCTTTATATACAGTCTATGAATTAAACTGGAGTAGAGTAGAGCGCTAGAGTTAGTGTATTATCAGAGAAGACCAAGAAAACTGGAAGATATTCACATTTCAGAAGCTGAAACCACAGATTTTTTTTTGGCGTTTGCAGCAGCTTGACATTTTTTTCATATTTTTCAAAACTGCAACAATAATTCAACTTTTCTGACAGATCACCATCTAAAGCACATTTCAAGTCTCTGCAAGATTTCCATACTGTACTGGAATGTGCTGAAACAAACGGCTGCCTGGAAGGAAGGAAATAGATGTGTGAACATATAATTGGAAAATTGTCGACAGTGATATATATAGAGCTTAGATGATTTGTCGCCAATGGGCTACAACATGCAAGTGTGGTGATTGGATATTCGCCTCAATACTCTCTCGTCTCCTTGTGTGTCTCCTTCCACTTGACGCTAACCCTTTAAGATGCCTTTAGAGCTAAACTGAAAGCCTACCTTTTGGACAGTAAGTAAATGCAGCGCTGCTACTCACTAGAGCACCCTCACAGACTGCCGGTGTTCACTTTATAAAAGCTCCCCGTAACTCTCTAGATGTCCCTGAAGCCTCCTTTCACACAGAAGTGATGTCACTGCTTCACTCCTCTTCACTCTTTGCATGCCACAGGTTGATGAAAAAAAAGTTCAAAGTCGTCCACACAACAGAATGTAACACAAACCCTCTGTATTAAATTATTGCTTTCCCTTAAGTGTACTCAAGCTTCACTTCAGTGCACTAACTTGACTCCCTCTTCGTTTTGCTTTTTTTCCTCTTGTGCCATTTCTCTCCCTCCTTTCTTCAGCCTCCTCTTAAATGTTAGTGGGAGACGGCAGCGGAGATGGTTGATAAATCAATAGCTATTACGCTGCCGGTCTTGTCATTTCTCTCTCGTGTCTCATCCTCCTTCATTTTCATCCTGCAGCAGCTGCTCAGGGACCCCTCTCTCTCTCTCTCTCTCTCTCTCTCTCTCCCTCTCTTATCTGGAGCGTTTACTTCCTACTTCTTTCTTTCTTTCTGCAGCCGCACCAACATTGCAATAAATAAGTCGAACTCAGGGACGGACAATAATCGTTCCTTGATTAAAGAGTGGTGAAGCCCTGAGCGCAAAGCGGCCGTAACACTCAATTAAACTGCATCCAAATGGGTTCAGGTGATTTAATGATGGCTCTTGAGCTATCTGCTCTCAATATTGTTTTCTCAGCTCTAGACGTTGGGAGTTAGAAATGAATCCCGGCGGATAAAAAGTGTTTTTGCAAAGAAATCCTCCAAAGTATGGAAGATTTAAAGTGCTTAACTAAAAAAAATAAATCAAACTGTGTAATACAACACACATTGTTATGTTTTCTGCCACAACTAAATTAAAACATGCTAAAGTTATGTTACTTTTTAACTGAATTGTTTTTCCACTCCACAGTAAAATCAAATCACATTGATGTTTTTTTTATGTTTTGCATTTTTAAAATATTTAGTTATGTCACAGTTAATGCATACATTAAAAGGGAATACCTATAACTTTAACAATGTGTATTGTTTTTGCAAAGAAATCCTCCAAAGTATGGAAGATTTAAAGTGCCTACATAAAAATAAATATGGCAAATTGTAATTCAATACACATTGTTATGTTTTCTGTCACAATTAAATGAAAACATGTTAGCGTTTTAGCTTTTTGTCTTTATTAACTGAATTAATTGTTTTTCCACTACACAGTAAAATCAAATTAAGAAGCTGTTGCTCTGTGACACAAAAGGAGACAGACTGCTTTTATTTTATGTGGATATGATTGATAGAACATTTCAACCATTCATTTTATTACTTTTTTTTATTTAGGCATTATAAATCTTCCATACAAAAAGCAGTTAAACAAATTCTAGGCTTACCTGCTCCTGACATGGCAACGCATGGCTTTCAGTATAATATTCCTCACCCGTAAATCCCATCTAAGTGCAGTAATCCCAAACTCCCTCCTCTCCGTCCATGAATTATTCTGTTCGTGCACGATCCCTGCCCCGCGTTAATAATTCAGCTCTGCCTTCTTTTAACCTGCATTAACATCGGGCGGGGTTCATCAGTAGCCTCTTCTCCTAATTCCAAAAATGTGAACTTTTGAAGTTGCCTGAGACACTTGTTTAATTGGACGTCCCGTTCCTCCTGAAGGCACCGAGTGGAAGAGTAAAGGGAATGTTTGAATATCAATAGCCGTGTGTGGGTGAGCCGTGTGTTTCTCCAAATGATCACAGGGCTCGGAACAATTAAAAATTACGACTTTGTGTGGCTATCCGCATCAGCTCCTGGGGCTTTAATATTGCTGGTGATAAAAGGAAATGGACCGTGGTTTATGTGCATCAATAATCTACCCCTCCACTCTGAGAGCACATTGCACTTTATGTCATCACCAAGGAATTCTGTGTTGCTTTACTTTCGTCTCTGAGGCCTTCACCTGTGAGATTAGGAGATACACACACACACACACAGTAACCGTTTCCGTCTTATCTCTTCGTGCTGACAGGTCCGGGGAACAATGCAGCAGCAGGAATGGCCCACTCCCAGTCCAGAGCCATGATCGCCGCCGCTGCCCGCCGCAGAGACACCAGCCACAACGAGCTGTACTACGAGGAGGCGGAGCACGAGAGGCGCGTTCGCAAGCGCAAAGCACGGTAAGACTTGCAACTTGATTTGTAATTTAACACCAGTGACTCGTGACTTCACTTGGACTTGAGCTTTTTCTTCAGTCTTGACTTGGGACTTTTTAGTCTTGACTTTTTCCTGTCTTTGTTTGCTGTTTCCTCCCAGACTGGTGGTGGCAGTAGAGGAGGCGTTCACACACATCAAGCGCATGCAGGAGGAGGAGCAGAAGAAGGCTCCGGGGGACGTGATGGACCCCCGAGAGGCGGCGCAGGCCATCTTCCCCTCCATGGCTCGCGCCCTGCAGAAGTACCTGAGGACCACCAAGCAGCAGCACTGCCACAGCATGGAGAGCATCCAGCAGCACCTGGCCTTCTGCATCACCAACAACATGACGCCCAAGGTCAGAGGTCGCACGATGATCACATTTGCATTTATACATAGCTGGCTTTTTCTTATTCTAAGATATGATAAGAGCGTGTTTGTGTATGTTCCTCCCGCCCAGGCGTTCCTGGAGAGCTACCTGGCCCCCGGTCCCACCCTGCAGTACAGCCGGGACCACTGGCTGGCTCGCCAGTGGACGCTAATCAGCGAGTCGTCGGTCACCAGCGGCCTGAGGGACGGCTCCATCTTCCTGCTCAAGTGCGCGGACTTCAACCTGGTGGTGACGACGAAGAAGATCCCTTACATCCAGATGTCGGAGGAGTACATCGACCCCAAGTCACACAAGTTCGTCCTGCGGCTACAGTCCGAAACCTCTGTGTAGGACTCCAAACTTTTTTTTTTTATTCCTCACCCTGTTTTGTTGCTCTCATTTTGGGTTTGCAGTTTTTATTTGTACTTTTTTGGATTTTTTTATATACGAATCTATATATTACACTCATGTTTGAATATATTGATCTTTTTTTAATGTTTGATTTGGATGAAAATCAAAAGAAAGAAGGCGGTTTGACGCCTCGGACGTGGTTGTGTGCACATACAGTATGCGTGAGTTGTGTGTACGCACGTGTGTCAACGCAATCACTCGTTCCTTTTTCTGTTTGAGATGCTTGAGCCAAACAAGATGGGAACAACAAAGAGACTCTGTTGTCTCGGTCACTCCTTTATTTCCGTGGGACGGACAGACAAACCACTAAGGACTGCGATGGTGTGACTTGGATTTAGGCATTTGAAGCCTCACGGAAACACGTGACAGACATCCTGCCCGTGTTGCTGTCTGCGGATGCTCTTTTGGACGACAACGGATTGAGAATTAAACGGATTTCTTTCTCTCCAAAACCAAATTAAATGCATTTGACAAAAAAAACAATCAGACTTTGCATTAAATGCACATTTATGTATGTTTATAAATTAAAAGAATACGCCTAAAAAGGATGGAACACATGATCTCCGCCTGCTCAAAAAGGATGTTTTCCTTTCCACAATCTCCTCATCACTACTTCCGTCGAGCTCCGGACAAACCCTTTTTCTTGCCAGTTGAGATGTCAAGAGACTCCAGCCTGAGGCGTACAGTAGCCCCCGCCCGGGTGCTAATCCTGGGACGCTTTGAGCTGTTACGGTGCACGATTCTTCTCCAGGTGCAACGGAGCAAGATCAGAAATGTTTCCACTTCAGTTGGGAACAACACACACACGCCACGTTAAACAGCGGGGCGAACCTTGCCATGATCCGGATCATAAGAGACGCTGGACGCACGCCCAAAAAACGTTTGCCCTGCCGCCTCATCGGTTCAGTGACCTTCTCAGGGCTTTCACGTCTGCCGTATCGGCCTGACGTGATGGAAAGGGAAGGCAGTGAGGAGGAGAGACAGAGCCACGATGTCACAGATAAAAAGTACTACTGATTACTCCAAACCAGAATCCCCCCTTCTGTGGGTTATACAGCAGAACATCTAAATACCGTAAATCCTCATGTCTCAAATCCGGTGTTAAATTAAGCTTAGCCAGCTTGAACAAGTAAAGGTCGCTCGCTAATAAAGCCCAGGTAAAACATATTGACGGGGTGGAATTATCTGTAGCCTATTGCAACAACGCACATGGTCAAATTTGACTGAATAAAGGCTGCTATTTGAGAATTTACGGTATTTAAAGAAGGATTTTATCTTTCCGGTCTCACAGGGTTTCACTAGAATACATAATAGAGCCAACAATGTGTATCAATAGTGTGTCGCTGCAGCAGGGCGGAACCTCCTTCCCAACTGGACCGTCTGGTTTTCCTTTGCTACCTGGTGCCACCTGTGTTCTCTCACAAACGTGCTCACAGTGAATCCCTCCAGGTCAGAGGGGATTTTTCTAATTATTGCTTTCCCCCTGGTGAATCAGCGTGTCTTCTAACACCAGAAAAACACAGTTAAATGAAGCTAATGGCACTAAAAATGACACTTTTTTTAGATCACGAACACTCTGATTCGGCAAATTCATACTGTGTAACTCACTCAAGAAGGAAACTATGTCATACTGATAATATCTTGTGTGGCTATGAGCAGGGTTGTCCCCTACTGCCCCCTGGCTGGTAACCAGAATAGTGCCAGTTTGTCTGCCTGAGGGCTACAGCAACATGTTTTCATATAAAAACACAAAGATACTGTTCATTCTAGCAAAAAAACATTGTTGTTAATCACCTGGGAAGAACTCAAGAAACACACTTTTGCTGTTTCCTGCAAGCAGCAAATGTCTCTTTTGGAACGCCTGCCACTGGTCACATGTTGTACCCACTGACAGGTGAACTTTGTATGATCCCAATATGACTGTGCCTCCTGTTTTTACACTGTATCTATTTATGTAAACGAGCATGTGTGTATGTATGTATGTATGCCATTCCAGTTCACACGACCAGCCTCCCACATCACTACCGTCTGTCACGCTGTTGCCAGGTTACAGTCCTCCGTCATGGTTTGGTTTTTGTCGGACAGGTCGATGATGATGATGATGATGATGATGATGCAATGTTTCAAGTTTCACAGCATTAGCATTTGTAACAAAAAAATAAAATGTAAAACTGCTGTATGGGATCGTATTGGGCAGAAAGTCCAACTTGGACTTGTGAAAACGAATGAGTTTGATGCCTTTTTGTGATTCTTTTCCTTTTTACCTCAGTTTTGTGATTTCCTACATATCCCAGAATGCCTCTTGGTGAAGTTTTCACTCTTAGTTAAAGGTGGCTGGTTAGTGTATGAATACTTTTAAGCTGCCAAACTTATTTGTGAAAATGAGGCACATGTGCTCAAAATCCAACGTGCTTAATGATTGCATTGCATTCTGGTCTATTGAGGCTTTTTGTGTCTCTTTGTTTGAGGCTTTTATATAAGGGATTTCTTCTTTCTTTTTACCTTAAAAAATGTAATGTATTTGTAACATGATTTTAAAGGTATATTTAATTGAGCATTTTTATGTTACCTGAAGGCCATTATAGTTCAAAATGCTTGGAGGGAAGGGAAGAGTGAGCAGAAGGGTATTCAGTCGGTTGCAATCTGCAACCACACCACTAGATGCCGCCAAATCCTACACACTGTCCCTTTAATGGCTGCATTGCATTCTGGTTTATTAAGGCTTTTTGTGTCTTTTTGTTTGAGGCTTCTATAATGAATTTCTGATTTTTTTTATCTTAAAAAATGGTAATTAAGGTATTTTTAACATGATTTTAAAGGTATACTGAATTGATCAATTAATGGATTATAATAAGGTAGTACTAATGGGTTATATGCACAGTTTTATTATTTTTTATTGATCAACTAACTGATTTAAAGAGTTCAAAACTCCAAAAAACATGAAAACCATTTAGAGTTTTTATTCCTTTTAAGGTTTTTGTTTTTTTTATCCCTTTGAACCCCTAAACCGTACATATAATCCGTTATCTTATGAACCCTTGAATTTGCACCTGACTTGAATGATTACAGTCCCTTTTGAGTACAGATCAAGGGGTACATGCATTATTTTGTAAATGTAATGTGATTTTACGCCTTTAAAACCCCTTAAAATTACACTCATAATCTGATTATCGACACTTCTAGGCTTCTGTAGAAACAAAACAATTTAAATTATGCTCCTGCGGCTTCAACTGTACAGTGTCTTTCATTACCTGTCTCCCATTCTTCCAGACTTCCTCCTCAGCATCTCCATATGCACCAGCTTCTCGCCCCGGCTGCAGGCTTGCTAACACTCTGCTCTGTCGCTGCCCATTAGGCGTCCGGCCCTGCTGTGTGACACGCTGCAAAATTTCAGCTTTTTTTTTTTTTGGCCTTGATTTGGTGGCTTTTTGTTGTCGTGAAGCTCAACGGTAATTGGCTTGCCATCAGCCTGTCAAGAGCAGCGCAGCCGGGCCTTGTGGGTAAATGAATGTCAGCGTCGGTGTCCGGCGCTGAAAACAAACAACCTCATACCTCGGCGAGGCCGCCTGTCGGAACTCATCTGTCCCCGGCTTAATCCCCCTCCCGTACCCGCCTGATCTGTGACCAGGACCAGGAGGAGAGAGAGGAAAACGAGGAGCATTTGCATCTAAATGGAATGTTTTTCTTCCCCTCATTCCTCCCTCTCTATTTGTTTGGTAATTACTTGGTTATGCGCAAGATGGAAGAAGCGTGAGAGGAAATCCTTCTAGCTTCAGTTTTGAACAGAAATCTACACCTTAACACGTCTTGTGCGCCTGTCTTCTCTTTGTTCTGTGCGGTTTTATATTGAACCTGATAGACCCTCACACCCGCTAGTGTTGCTGTCATCCCTCCTCTCTTGGGAGCGCGTGTGAGAATTCAGTCCCTCCTTTTTAGTCGACACTCATGTAAAACACCATCACACTTGACATTCACAGGATTACGTAACCTAAAGGCCTTACACAGAACACTTGCACCATGACACCGTCTGCTTCCTTTTCCTCAGGAGGGAGCGTGACATGTCATCTCGCCTCGGGTCACGTTTAAATGCACAGTCCTCATCTCTCAGATATGGCTGCATGGATTACGTGTGAACCCCGCAAACATCCTGTTTACACACCGCATCACACCCACCTCCAGGGGAATAATGATTCCAGCACGGCCCTGTATTATTAATTCATGTCCAGCAGGAGTGTGTCCGCTCCTTATGCAGTTTGTTGGGCCCCGGTGGGCTGCCTTTTAGCTCGTCTCACCCCAACTCCCCCGGCCTCACCGTCCAGGTCCCTTCACCCATTAAGGAGGCATAATGATGCTGAATTATTCACTGATGTTTGAATAATTCAAGGTGAAAACGCTCGTTGACTGAAGGAGAAAATGTGCCAATCTGCTGTCTTTAGCATCAGTCTGGACCTTCCTAATGAGGGACAGAACTGTCTCGCATACACACCTTAGAAACCGCAGAGGTGACACACAGTGGTTGTGTACTTTTATTATGTCCTGAATTAATAACCAGAAAGTTCAAGCACTATTGTACTTAAAAGAACAAAAACATTTGTCATTTATTTTCACATGTATACACACAATTCCTCTTAACTAATCATTTATGTCAACTTTAAAGGTGCTATAATCAATTTTTTTTAATTTTCTTTTTTTTATTGTATTAACATGTGTAATGTGACACAGTAGCTTCAGAATGCTGTTATCTTGATCGTTGGTGTATTACTGCTTCAGGCACTGAGCTAACTTTATTATAAACTGGGCCACAATTTTCCCATGATGACCTTTAATCAGTTCTGTTTTATCTGCTTAACTATTTAAACCACACATCTATAGAGAGACCAAACACTTCCTTCCTTCTTCTTGTGTAATGTGGTTTTAATGTGCCAGGCGAGTTCAGTATTTTGAACTCCCAGGACACCAACCCTTGACACTCAGGTTAGTCGTCGCTGTCATCTTCCTCATCCGGGTCGTGGCTTTCGTAGCTGTCCTCTGGAGCGTAGCCGTCGGGGCTTTCCTGGTCGTCGGCAGACTCGTCGTCGTCCTCCGTGTTCACCCTCCCCGACAGGACGTCCTCTATCCAGTCCTCCAGCTCCTCGGGGGTGGGCAGATCCTCGTCGTTGGACATGTCCAGCCACACGCTGTCCGCCTGGAACGCGGAGTGCCAAGAAAGTCAAGGTAAGGGTTAACTCACTATGGAACAATCAAAGCTTTTTAACCACTACTTACATCTGTGACGTTGACGACACCGATCTGAGGTCTAAACAGGTCCAACTTGAAGGTTTTTTCCCAGTAAGTGGTCAGCTGGAGGGGCGAGACAAATAACTTGGACTATCAGTGACAGATTTCTTGATACTCTTGTTAGAAATACTTCGCTAATGATGAGGCAGAACCAGAGGGAAGTCATCGGGGTCGATCCAGACGATGCTGAGCTCTGGGTTGTTAGTGTTGTCTCTGGCCACGTCTTTCAGGATCTCCAGGAATTCATAGCCATCTAGGGACGACAGAATAGGGGGAAGTTGAGCTCACCTTCACGTGCTAAAGAAAATAGAAAGGGGAAACAACTGCAAAATAAAAAAGGAAAAGGTTCAGACCTGGATCTTCCTCCTCTGCAAACGCAACAATATGTATTCCATCCATGTCGTCCTCCTAGGAATTGAAAAAGGTTCAGTACTATTACAACTCAAATTAGCTCAAGACGATTCTACGAAAATGTACAAAACAGTGGGCAACTCTGGAGTTCGAAAAGTGAAGCCAATGCTGAGGTGCCTTAAACTTGAATTCTTTCTAACAGCCAGCAGGGGGCGACTCCTCTGGTTGCAAAAGAAGTCTGATTGTATAGAAGTCTATGAGAAAATGACGCTACTTCTGTGGCGACGGCCAAAATGCCAAACTCGAGGCTTCAAAACGGCAGTCCACAATCCAATGAGTGACGTCATGGTGACTGTCCACTTCTTATATACGGTCTATGATACAAATTAGTTTGGGGAGCAAACTCTTGTTTTCTTTGGTAAGACCAAACACTTACTCACCCATGTTTCAAACATATTCTCTGCCCGGAGCTTCCTCAAAGTAGCCCTGTAAAGAGCACATTTTTGTAAAAAGCTGTTTAACAGCGTTGAAATAACCATTAAAAGATATAAATCCAATCAACCTCCTGTGCTGGTTGACAAACTCGACAATGTCCATCTCCGACAGAGGTCTGCCAGGCAGGATGGCCGGCTCCTCCATGAACGGCTCATAAAAATTCACCTCGTTCATCTTGAGGGAGAGATGTTTGGCCACCTAAAACATACAATATGCCAGAATTTCTGTGTGCACTTTTTCTCCTAAATTGTCAAACTATTACTACATTAAATAGTGTATTAACAAGCAATGTGTATGTGAGAAGAATCAAAAGTGGGTTCCGAAGCAGTCCTGAGATTTGGACACTATAAATGCAGATTATTTTGTACAGCAAGACTCACAGATTTATCAAATGTGGCAAAGAACTTGATGTAAGGTTGAAAACGCTCCGAGGCCTCCTGAAAAGCTTTGTAGTCTGAGAGAAAGGGAGAGAGAGAGAGAGGGAGAGAGATTGATGAGGAACTCGAGGGAGAATGGCAGAAAACCAACGTTAAGAAAGTAAAACAGGAACTTCATTCACATTCTGCTCACATCCCAAAGCCCCGATCTACAGTATGTGATCAGGAAGGCAAGCAAGTGAAACACACTTGCCTCATTCAATTTCCCATCATGATTCTACTGTCTTCACCCAAGTAACAAAGTCTCCCTTAATACAGTTTTACACGCTCGTAGCGCGCTCCCGGCTCTGCTCCCAACAAGGTCACAACCAAGGACCAACCTATCTCTGGACAGAAATAGGCTCCATAATGAAACTTCATGCCACTGTCATATCGGACCAGATAGCATCTTCCCTGTCGCTTTTTTTTGTGAGAGGAACTATAATTGCAGTTTGACCTATTAGACGGAGAACTAGAAGCTATTTAAAGGCCCTCGTGGGACTGAGTTAGAGTGCCACAGTCTGGAATCAGGTTGTCCCTTTAACATGGTGATGTAGCTCCATTAGCCTTTAGATCCCATTAGCGTCTGGGGAACACAGTGAGGCGGCTTTAGGGGACAGAGAAACTGTGGAGATGATGTGTAGACAAACGCATTAATAAACACTCGCTAACATGAATCTTCTCCCTTGAAGTAGCCGATGAGGCGGATGTCTTCCTCCATCCTCTCGAAGGCTCGCAGCTCCATGGCGTTGTTGAGCATTTCCACCGGGTCCTCCAGCACCTAGAGGGCAGTATGACATAGGTAAGTGATTTTCACTGCCAAGAAACGTTAAACCAATCAATTCACTTATTAATTCTGGGTTATTTTTTTGATGAATTCAGCAAATATGGCACTATGTTCTCACTCTTCTTCATAGCAACTGCAGCTAAGGCTCATGGGTATTGTAGTATTTGTGAGCTGTCTGCCCCAAATTACATGATTTATCAGAAATTAAGTTGAAATAAGTCCCGTATTTCTATTAAAATGGGAATGGGGGAAAACACATCCAGAACCAGCGCCCTCTCCCACTTAGCAACTCTATTTCCCAAAAATATCAAACTATTCCTTTAAATGTATTCATGGTAAAATGTCTCAGATTATCCCTTTAATAAGAAATACCTTCAGGGGAAAGTGACATGAAAGCTTCTCCTGCTGAATCTTGTATTGCTATGAAACACATCATTTACACGTCTTCTAATGAGGCTGCAGCTGTTAATTGCTGTGAGGATTTCTTCTCTCGATGGGTGCCAAGATAACACATCTAAAAAAAATAGCAGATTTTTTCACTCACATCCAACAGAAACTCCACCAGTGTGTCTGCTGAGAGCTCCCCATCAAACTCGATGACACGGTCGTCCTTGAAGACGTACAAGCTGCCCACCTCCTCCAGACCTAATCAAACAGCAGAAGTATGCATATGACTTTAAGAAGGATTTTTACAGAAAATACAGTATGCACAGTAATGGCAAGTGATGCAAGACACATGAGTCATACCCAGTTTTTTGGCTACTTTGGCGTCCTTCTGGGAGTCCACCATCCCAAACCCGATGTCTCTGTTCTCCAGGACCTGAGCTGTGAGCTGGGTGTGTTCACACAGACAAATGTCAGTCAGCAAAAGGCACAAAATGACATTACTGTGTTAGCAATTTCATTGTGGAAAAATTCGCAATTACAAATTCATCTGCTACTTCAGCACCACGGACAGCGCCGTGGATTTATCAACACGCAGCACAGTTAGGATACTGATGTTTCAGAGCCATGGTCGGGGCCGTAGATACTCATTTACTGATATTTCAGAGCCATGGTCGGGGCCATAGATTCTAACTGGCAGAAATCATAGCCATGTTTCTACAGTAGCCCAGAACAGACAAACAAAACACCGGCTCTATATAGGGATTTTCACGTTTTCGCGTTTTCCTCTTACACGCTTTGCACACAGGATACGTTTCAGCTAGTTGCAATCTTCAACCACACCACTTGATGCCACCAGATTCTACACATTGCACCTTTAAATAGAACATTTAACATGTCACTTTCTACGCTGTGTATTCAAGCTGGCATCCACAGCTGCTGCTGTCTTCGTCAATACATCTTTTCATTACAGAGGTGTGTGTGTGTGTGTGTGTGTGTGTGTGTGTGTGTGTGTGTGTGTGTGTGTGTGTGGTGAGAACCCCTGTGGAGTTTTCTTGTTAGCGGGAAGCTGTGAGTCAGGACTGCTTGCCTTTCTACTCGAGGAAGGAAAACAGATTTAGTAATATACCACCGAAGACAAGAGAATTTGTTTCTGTTTACCAGAAAGTGTTTCTGCTTTCAGTGCATGAAACATGACAGGAATGGAAAAGTGATAACTGAAAAAGAGTCGCCTTTTGTCATACTTACAGCTCTTAAATAAGAAAGGAAGGGAATCAAGAGTACTTATTTCTAGTTCACAACCAGATAGTAAAGAGTTTTGGGAACAAGCTATAATTAACAGAATGACCTAGAAACAGTCCCTGGATACATGTGAACCGCAGAGGAGGGCACGTAATGGGATTAAAATCACTGCCTGCCAGTTGAGAGAGTGTGCAGGTAAAACATGTGTGACAGCTGTGAATCCTTCTCCACTTAAGCAGACAGTCGACACGTCAAGCAGACTGAGGAAGAATGAGGCGTTCAGTGTCTGGTGGATCACTGACTATACAATGACTTATTATGACAGGTTAGAGTCGGATGAGCACGGCGCTGAGGCTGCAAGTGTAACCCCGCGGGGATTTGAGCTCCATCTTATTGAGACATTTTGATGTTATCAGTGGTATCGGGGCAATGGATGTCACGACACACGTCGTTGATCTGTAATGATGTCTTCTTGGCAGGTGTTGAGTACCTAAAGAGGTCCGTGTCACAGGAAAATTAAGGATTTGTAGGGACTGACGGAGAGTTTATGACTAACACTTTCAACAATTGTTAATTGTTTATGCCATTTAACAAGACTTAAGGATTTGGATGTAGACTGTTGAACAATTAGTTGATTAATTAATAATTTTAAATAATAAACAGAATTTTTTTAGCTAACAATTTTACTTGTTTGTGCCATTCAAATCAAGGAACAAGTCAAAATCCATGTTCACCATCTTAATTTAGCATGCTAATTAGCAGTAAACTCAAACAAATGATGGGAATGTCATTAGTTTTGCAGGTATTTCATTAGTCAAAGTAAGCCTGATTTATTATTGATTAAATGATTAATGAATCGACAGAAAAATTATGCAGAATTTTGATCATTGAATAATCGTTTCGTAATTGTCAATATACAAATGTCGACATTTTTCTGGTTTCAGTTTCTTCAATGTATTTGCTGCTTTTCTCTGTTTTATATAATTTTCAACCAATTGTTGATCTTTTTTTAACTCAAATTCCACAATCAAGAAAGAATATCAGCACTAATCTCTCTTTCTCTTTCCCAACTCCTCCAGCTCCCCTCTTCCTCACCTCCAGCACCAGCTCCGTCATCTGGAACCTCTTCTGCAGGCCCTTGTTGGCAGGCAACGGCTCGTGGTAGAACAGGCACAGCAGGTCGTACCTCTTCAGAGCCTTCTTGTAGTTGCGCTCGCTGATGTCCAGCACCCTGTCCTTCCCGTCGAAATTGGGGAACTCGAGACCTTCCTCGGCAATGCAGAAGAAAACCAGGCGAAGGCAGAGGCCAGATAGCAGAGAGAGCCAGAGCTGATGCATGGTTGCTAGAGTTGTGGAGGTGTTCGCACGCCAGAGTAAAGTTTGAAGAACTTCTCAAGGTTGAATAGTACAACCATACAAAGGAGATTCCCTCAAATGCATCCACAGATTTGATACCTCTCTATAGCAAATATGAATACTCTCACAAATATGTCATCCCTATTCTCTCTCTCAGCTTCTCTCTATGTCTCCACGTGTCTTCTGTCCCCTCCTCTCTCCGTCACTCAGTCTTACTGGCACAAATCTCCCAGGAGGGTCTCTTTCCTTCTTTTTTTCTCCCTGACTGAGAAAATCACTTCAACAATCCATGTCCAATCGTCCATGTGATATGCCCTTGACATAAATTCAGAAACTAGAAACAAAGGATTTCAATCAGCAATGATTATAATAGATAGATAGATAGATAGATAGATAGATAGATAGATAGATAGTAACTTTATTGATCCCGAGGGAAATTCAAGTTTCTAGCATCACAGTTCCATAGTGCAAAACATGTTAGTAAAAAGACAGTAAAAAAAGTTAGTAGTGCAAAGTACAAAAAAATATACCAGATACAAAAATACAAGGAGATGAAGAAAACTGTTCAAACTGAATATAGTGCAGGGTAACAACTGTGATATAGGACTACTAAAAAAATGAATGTAGAGCAGAAGAGACTGTTAAAAATGAATATAGTGCAGGGTAACTCCAGTAGCTTAGTCTAAGTGCACTGTATGCATTATTATTATTATCTGTCCTGCAGACCATCCTCCTTTGTCCCCCCCAACCCACCCGAGAGAGATTCAGGATTAAAGATGTTTATTGTCATGCCGGTTATACAGGTACAATCATTTGAAATACTTTTTTGCTGGGAAGCTCCATTAAAATAATAAGTTATATTACAATTATAAAAGGAAGTACAGGCATATTAAGAACATATACATTAAGAATATATACAGTATATACAGTATAAGATATATTTTTTGTGTGAGAAGGTGACGTATGAATTATAGTCTTTAATGCACATTTTTAGATGATAATTTACAGTCTTTAATGCACATATTTATATTATAATTTACATGAATGAATTATCTATTTAAAAGTCTGATGGCCAATATATGCTTTGGAAAATTAGATTTCATGCTATGAAATGAATGAAAAAGTCATTGACTTATTTAGACAGGCAGAATGTGAATGTGTTAATGAGAAAACTTTGATTTTGCGCTCGTTTTCTAAGTATTACGGTAAAACCTGTAAATGAATCTCGTTGTGCGCATTACCGAGATTCCAGTCCGAAGCAACAGATCACAGATCACCTCTTTGTTTCTCCTCTTTCAGACAGAACTAGAGGATAGGGAGAAACATGGAGCTTCTTTGGCTGTGGAGGTTTTTAATTCTGTTGTTAGTTTGTGTTTCATGTTTGCTTCCTGCTTCAGGTAATAACCATTTAAACAAATACCACCCTTTAGACCAGAGTTCAGAGCGGTAGGTGAGTGTAGTTTGGCTGTAACGTTGCCTAGTTACGGTAACTTGTGATGTCATTCATCACTTCAGGAGCTAACTAACGAGCTAACTCAGCTAAGCTAACTGTGCTAACTATAAGGGCAGTTAAAGGCACAGCTTGAAGTCATGATGTACTGTGTGCAAAAGTGAATAAAAGCAGTGATAAATGCAGCATGTTTGAGGTCAAATACAGTCAGAATCAGGTTTATTTTGCTCATCTAAAAATGTGCATTTAAAAACTAAATTATAATCTCAAAATCTGCAAAAATGTGAATAAAGACTGTAAATTATAATCTAAAAATGTGCATTAAAGACTATAAATTATGATCTAAAATGTGCATTAAAGACTATATTATAATCTAAGAAAATTATAATATAAAAGTGTGCATAAAATACTGTAAATTATAATTTAAAAATGTGCATTAAAGACTGTAAATTATATGTAATAGAGGTTACTATCCAATAGAAATAAGGTGAAGTTTGGTTTCCTATTGGTCCATTTCATTTTATGTATGTGGAATTTGCCAAATATTATAAACAGTTGGATTGAAGCTAATATTTTTGGGGCAGACTCATTGTGAATACAGGTAAATACTAGAATTAGTCCAAATATGATAATGTATTCTGACACCATTTGTCATTATTTGTAGGCCAACAGTGGAAGAAAATTAGAGACAATATATCTGATGCTGTTAAAGGACACACTCCGTGCAACCCTGTCAACTGTAGCTGCCATATAAGGTGGGTGTGATGCCAACGTGTCTTTGCTTTTCCTCATACATTGTAACTCAGCTTGATCCTACTTTTTGAGTTTGTATAGGCTACCACGTATGCAGATTATTTTCTAAAGATACAGACAAAAGTTGCTGCATTACCACTGTGCAGGTTTGATTTTTAAAGCGTTAGTTATATAATGTAATGTTGAATTTCCTCTGCCACATGTCTGTCTCAGTGTCCTTCAAGCTGACTTGCGGCCCTTTAAAGGGAGAATCTCTGAGGATGTCATGGCTGCAACTGTTCAGAGAGGGGTGGGCACCCACTACCAGATCATCGGACACAAGCTGTACAGAGAACACAACTGCATGTTTCCTGCTAGGTAAGGAGAAAAAGTACCTGATGGGATTATCTGCCACATTGTTACTTATTTACTTCCAAACAGTCTAAACAGACTTTAACATATGCAGTGTACTATATGTACATACAGCTGTTTGTTTGCTAAATCTGTCTTGTGTTTTCAGGTGCAGTGGGGTGGAGCATTTCATGCTAGAGGTGATCGACAGGTTACCCGACTTGGAGATGGTGGTAAATGTCCGTGATTACCCTCAAGTCCCCAACTGGGTGCAGCCAACACTGCCAGTCTTCTCTTTCAGTAAGGTCAGACTCTGGGCATTAGTTTTATGCACACACAAATGTTTATTTAAAGCAATAACTGGTTTTTGACATGCGTATGTTTGATTTGAGTATAGACGGCAGACTACCAGGATATCATGTACCCTGCGTGGACGTTCTGGGAGGGAGGGCCTGCTGTGTGGCCCATTTACCCCACTGGACTGGGAAGATGGGATCTGATGAGGGATGATCTTAAAAAGTAAGGTTTAGTCCCAATAATTCAATTGCAATAGCTGGGTTTCAACCAGTAGGGGGCAGTCACTATACATATTTATGACACAATACGTAGAATTCAAATACATTGCACTAAAATGTCAAGATTTGGACCTGAACCCATCAACTAAATGCCCATATACATTGGTTTTCAGCTTAGTTACTCTTTAAGTAATACTATTCTGCAGCCAAAGCCTATGAGGTATATCCTTTCAGTGTTTCTTCTCCATATGATGTGTTGCGGTAGGTCTGCAGCACAGTGGCCATGGAAGAAGAAAGAGTCCAAAGGATTCTTCAGAGGCTCGAGGTCAGTCCTGTGACTTTACTAGTTTGTGTAATTATGTGACATTATGCAACAGTCCAGATGTTTTCATGTCAGTTCAATCAATCAAATTTCCTTTTGGTAGTAACTCTTTACTCGGCTATCGTCTTACCACAGTCGGCTGTTTTAGTCATTCTCTTCTCTGTGTCTTTTCTTAGAACCAGTCCAGAGCGCGACCCCCTGATTCTCCTGTCCAGAGAAGCTCCAGAGCTGGTGGATGCAGAGTACACAAAGAACCAGGCCTGGAAGTCTGAGAGGGTCAGTCGGGTCTACCTTGACTCAAAAGTGAAATCTGAAAGTCAGTCTGTGTGAATTATTGACCAACCCATGTTTTTCTGTCTGTTTTAGGACACACTAGGGAGACCCCCAGCCAAAGAGATCCCACTGGTCGACCACTGCAAATACAAGTAAGCTGGATGGTTAAAACAAATGTATGCACACGTCATCTGTGACCAGCTTTAACAGTCCCCTCCCTACCCTTGTTATGGCCTTGCAGATATTTATTCAACTTCCGGGGTGTGGCAGCCAGCTTCCGCTTCAAACATCTCTTCCTCTGCGGTTCCCTGGTGTTTCACGTCGGGGATGAATGGCAGGAGTTTTTCTACCCTCAGCTCCAGCCCTGGGTCCACTACATCCCAGTCAAGCAGGACCTCTCTGACGTCAGGTACCACAGATAGTTTTCTCCTTACTTATGATGATTTGTTTTTTAATTGAAAGAAAGAAAAAAATATATATAAATACATTTTGTAAAATAATAAGAGCATGGGGATGACCATCATATACTTCTATCATAATATTCCAAACCCTTATAGACTTTCACAATTTATTCTAAATAATGAATTCATGTTTATTTCTAAATGTATGACTAGAACAACTTGACTCACAGCGCTGAGCTACATCTCAAATTAATCTTCAGGCTCCCAGCTTTCAGGTGATGTACACCACTTCTATGTCACATCTACTGCTGACCTGCTATCTCCCGCTAAAGACCCCCTGTACCCTCCTAAAAAAAGACAAAAATGTGTCTATGAAAAAGAGGTTAAAAGGAACAGACGTGAGGAAAGAAACGTCACAAAGTCAATGCAATCTGCCCCTGCTTTAAAGAGGGGA
The DNA here is from genome assembly GCA_916701665.1 of Sebastiscus tertius. Lineage (NCBI taxonomy): Eukaryota > Metazoa > Chordata > Actinopteri > Perciformes > Sebastidae > Sebastiscus > Sebastiscus tertius. Next base: position 166,257 of record CAKAOH010021609.1, on the reverse strand, counting down.
AGCGTAGGAGACGATGCACCAAAGGTGACCAGCAGGGGGCGTGGATGAACTGTTTTTCTGAGGCAGGTGGAAATGAATGATTTTAAACTAGATTTCATTGATTCTGCTGCATGAGTCTGGGGTTGATTTTCTGCAGTTGCATGCAGCGAACAGCTTTGACAGTTTTTGATTTGTCCAGTGACTACTTCTACTCCTTCTTCTATTACAATAGAAGAAGTGTCTTTTCTAAAATAGAATGCCAAAGACTATCTGAAACGCTGGTATTTAAATGTGTTTCCCAGTCAACCTTTTAAAGGCATAAAACTTTGTTTCTATATAAGCTTATTATAGGATGAAAGGTGCTCTAAAATGTAATCACAGGGATTATGGGGTGAAGCAGGGAACTGAGGGAGCATTTAGCGCATAACATCTCGGATGTGTAAGTAGAGAGAGAAATTGTTTTTAAGATACATTTTTCATAGAGATTGCTTAAAGAAGAAAAAATGCCATCAAAATAGAGATCAGCAAATGACTTAATGCCCATGTTGTGCCAGTCAACAAAGGTTTTGTCCAGTAGAGAGGGTTTAAATAAGTGAATTGAATGGATCGGAGATTTTAAGGAGAAAAGAGTCCAATCAAAGTGATGTCTAACCTGTGATTTTAACACCCAGGGAAGTAAATTGGTGAGTCATTTTGAAAGGAATTGAGACAACGGGATATTTACAGGCTGCCTCATTGATTTAATTTTCTACAAAAAAAAACGTCTTGTGTTGACTACACTGTGATGTCACAGCTTCCACACCTGTTTTTCACAGCCTCAGATTTAATATAGTATTGTTTTTTGTTCTTGTCCACGTCATTGCCTCCCAATGGAGATTGTTAATGGAGTCATATTCGACGTTAAAGGGATATTTCAGGAAAACATTCACACACCTCAATGACCAAGCGCTTTCATACCAACTCGGTTCATGAACTGAATTTAAGGACACTGACGTGGGCGTTTGAGTAGGAAACTTCTCAGGTTTCCACTACGATTTGTTTTTCTAAAGAATCAGGGAGTGTCATTTACTATCAACACTCCTAATTCTGCCGAAGCAAGGTCACGAACAGTTCACGGCTTTTACAAAGGATGTGTGACCTACTTTAGGCTCTAAACAGTCAAATGACGTTCCTGTCTGTTTCTCCAAACTGTCATCTACTGTAGGTTATACACTGACTATGGATAAGAACCTCATACAACCCCACTTTAAAACATGAGAACTATCCCTTTAATCTAGTGTAAAAAGTATTTCTATTCTCTCCTTCCATATATTGCATCTCTAAATAGGAACACCTTAAAATACGTAACATGAGACCAAACAATGCTGCTCCTTTTTGTCCACTTTACTGGCGCAAAACCTGTCAGACCGTTAGTAAATAAGGACAAATGTCATTTGACTGTTTAAAGCCTAAAGGAGGTCACAAATCCTTAGTAAATATCCCCTTACTGTTCGTGACCTTAAATGCTCCTGCAGAATTAGGAGTGTTAATAATCAATGACACTCCCTGACTCTTTAGGAAAAGAAATCGTAGTAGAAACGTGAGAAGTTTCCTACTCAAACTCACACGTCTGTGTCCTTAAAGTCAGTTCACAAAGCATGTCAACACTAAAATGATTTAAGTCGGCATGAAAGCGATTGGTCATTGAAGTGTGAGAATGTTTTCAGGGTATAGTTTCTAATATACTGTAGGTGTGAAGCTCCTTTTGTGTGCACGCTAATTGTCAGTTATGTCTTTACATGCTCTGTCTCCTCAGGGAACTACTACAGTTTGTCAAAGAAAACGATGCTATCGCACAGGAGGTTGCTTCGAGGTACGTTTTGTGATTTGAATTTAAATGGAAATTAATTAGAGCAGCTGTGTGTTTGAAAAGGTGACATTACACACTCTGACTTCCTGTTTCTATCCCTCCACACAGGGGTAAGGAATTAATCCTGGACCACCTGCGGATGCAAGATGTTTCCTGCTACTGGGAGAGACTCCTCACCGAGTTCAGCCATCTCCTCACCTACAAGCCCAAGAGAAAGAGCAACTACAACCAGATTGTCCACAGACCCGGCAAGACGGAGCTATGAGAGTGAGACCGCGCGGGACCAGGGCAGCTGTAGTGAAGGGAACCTCTAGATAACGAATGTAATCGCTGCACCACGACCATGTGATTTCCATTTTTGTCGAAATCACACCTAAAATTAGCTAGTCTAAAGATATTTTCACATTGATTTCTATTGAGTCCAGTGTTTTAGTCTAATGTGGAGCACGGTTGGACCATGTGTCCTCCGTTAGAGGGGAAGTTTGTTTACTGCGGATGCTGCCATGCCTTCAGGTGCCAATTCCGAGTTCTCTAAAAATAACTCCTTATGGCTGCTGTCTATACTCACCCCAGCAACATCTATGTGAGCTGAGTTTTTAGACTTTTCTTACTCATTAAAGGGGCCAATCCACAAATTTTACACATCAAGTTCAGTGTGGAGTTTGAAAGATATGGCTGGGAGTGTCTAATACAAAAATCATCTTTCTATCAAATTGCATTATGGGAAATGTAGGATCCAGTGTCAGTGACATACTAAATTGCTGAAGTGACCCTTTAATATGCCATGTAAACACTTTACGTCGTTTTACGTTAATCACATCTGGACTGGGCTTCAGACCACTTGCAGAAAGCTGCTGAAAAATGTAACTTGTATTTGAGCGTTAACTTGGTTATCCTTTGTGACCTGCAAGTGGAAGAGGTTCAGTGCCTTGCTCAAGTAAAATCAAAATTGAATCCTTCTGACATTTTCCTGCAGACCACTCACCGAAATGTACTAAAAATATCACATGTCCAGCCGTGGAGCACCTAAAACTCTAATTTTAAATACTTGAAGTGTGATGTTGACTTTCGACTGCTGCTCAAATATCCACGAAGGATGTGCCAATAATAATGCCAGTTATGCTGTTACACATTTAATGCAGTCAATTGTATTGGATGGATTTCCTGAAAACTAAAAAGTAATATGCACCACATGGAACGCTTATTTATAATTTCTTTATCTGGCCTTTTTGTACACAGAAAGATATGGGAAATATTGTATTCTATTCTTCAATGATGTCAATATCTGCATTTGGATGGGTTCTGCCATACGTTTAATAACTTGAAAGCACAAAAGAAATATTCAGTCAACATTTTATTCCACACTAAGTGCCAACGGTAAGCAATAATGAGTTGTATTTTGATGTGTGGAGTTTCCAAGAAATAATCATGTTAATTGTTTTACCTTTTGAAAAGAATGTGTTAAGAGATGATAAATGATGCGTAGCTGATACGGAATAATGTTGGATATGTTGTAGTATTCACATTGTACTGTGAACGAGCAAATTCTCACTGATTTAAGGTTATTTTTTACACTATTGTTAGGAACTGTGGTAAAGATGGTACATTAGTATGACCAAAAGGCTGTGATGCGGTCAAAGTGTGACATTCAGGTTGTTGTCACAGCTTATTTTTATGTCATTAAACTGTTTGGTTAATTCTTAAAACATCCCAGTGATCAGCGCAGTGTCTTAAGTAAAAACTTGCATAAACTCTCACGAGACTCTGTACCCAACGAACTATCCTATTATTCGAGGTCAATGCCTAACCCAGGGGTCAGCAACCTGCGTCTCTGGAGCCACATGCATTTCTTTAGCTACTCTACAGTGGCTCCCTGTGGATTTTTAAAAATGGAGATGAATAACTGTTTTTTGTTTACATTTTAATTTTAATTTATCATTGTTGTAGATCTATGGTATGATAGTACGACAGAGTATTAGGGCCACATTGAGATAAAAAAATAAATCAAAGATTTAGAGAATAAAGTCATAAATTTATGAGCAAAAAAGTCGTATTATGAGAATAAAGTCAGAAGTTTACGAGAAAAAAAGTCATAATATTATGAGAATAAAGTCAGAATATTATAAAGTAGTAATTTTACATGTTATTTTCTTTTTTTCTCGTAATATTACAACTTTTTTCTCATAATATTATGATTTTATTCTGTAAATCTCAGATGTTTTTTCCCCTCAATGTGACCTTAATACTCTGCAATACATTTGCACTGCATTAGACTTATATACTATATACTTAGACTATAAACTCTGTTACCTTCATCACAATGATCAAATGTTTTGTGGCTCCAGACAGATTATTGTAACCTCTGGTCGAAAGTAAAAACTTGCATAACCTCTCGCGAGACTCTCTGCCAGACGACCTATCCTATCAACAATCTCGCGAGAGTTCCCCGAGTTGATTTGCAGCGTCGTGATTCAGTCCTCCACCAACGAGGCGGCGCTGTTTGTTTCTCTAACCGGGGTCAAAGTTCGTAAAGCCGGCTGTGTTGTAAAGTCACCGCCGAGAAACTAACAGCAGAAGGACAATTATGAAAAACATAAATGCGGACATTAACTAGAATTAATGTGTGTTAACCAGGGTTGAGGTACTTCATAGGATAAACGGTTAATTGTTGAGAAATTCCTCACCGTTTGCTGGTAAGCTCCTTTTTCTTGTTACCATAACTACGACAGGATGCTAATAGCATGCTATTGCTAAGACTCCCATTATCGGACAAGCATGATTATTTACCTTATTCCTGTAGTTTCTTTTGACCAACAACGAAGGTTAACAGACGACTTGAACTGCAAATTTTAATTTTTAATTTAATTTTAAATTTATTTTTTAATTAAGTTACATTAGCAGTTATAATGTGAAGTAGGTCAGAAATAAACGTGATATATTAGCATAGCTAACAGCAGTTAGAAAGTGAACTGACTTTATTTTCACTAGTTATCAATATTTACTATATTATATACTATATATTTACTATATTAGTATATATTATATATAGTATATATATTATATTATATTATATTATATATAGTATATAATATATACTAAATATAATAATAGTATATATTATAGTGTATATATACATATTATATATATATATTATATTATATTATATATAGTATATATTACATATTATATACCATATGTTATGTACTCTATATTTACTATATTATATATACTTAATTAGAAATGTATTTTATAAGATGACATGGGTACTGACTAATGCTATTTCAAGTTAACACACTTCTGACAGCCCAAACACTGTCAGAAGGGTAGCTAGCTTGCTAACTTAGCTTGACCAGTTAATCAACTTGTTTTGGTTGCTTATGGTACTACTTTACATTCTCAGGGATCCTCACATTATGACACAACAAATGAGGACATGAAGCATGATATGTTTAACCCTCTGAGACCCACAATAGACCAGTTTTTGTCTTTTTTAAGGGGGTCTTTAGGGGGAGATAGCAGATCATCAGTAGATGTCACATAGAAGTGGTGTACGTCATCTGAAAGCTGGGAACCTGGAGATGAATTTAATGCAGCTCAGCACTGTGTGTAAAAGAGTATAAGAGTTTAGAACATTATGATATAAGTATATGATGTCCATTCCCATGCTCTATTATGTCTCATGAGTTGTTGCAGCAGTTTTTTTGGTTCATACCATTTATTACACAGATTTGGTGCTAAATTGAACCATTTTTAACCACTTGAGAATTGATAAAAAATTATCAATAATCCCTCCAAAATACCACATTAAGACACCAAGACCTGGCCAAGTTTTAAAAAATGATCCCACTATAATGAAATGTCTCCTATGGGGACTAACATCACCACATATGAATACAGTTGGGCTCAATGGATCAACAAGAGTCTCAACTTTACAGTGATACCCAATTTATGTAATTCAAAGACTGTTTAGTGCCCCCAGTATGCAGAAATTTTCAAACACGACATTTTAGAATAGGCGAATATAACACATTTATACTGCATTCGAAAAACTGCATGTGATTATCATAAAGTGGGCATGTCTGTAAAGGGGAGACTCGTGGGTACAAAATAAAACCCATTTTCATTCACATATCTTGAGGTCAGAGGTCAAAGGACCCCTTTTGAAAATGTTTTTTCCCCACCAAAATTTAGCGTAACTTTGGAGCATTATTTAGCATTCTTCCCAACAAGTTAGCATGACATGGTTGGTACCAATGGATTCATTAGGTTTTGTAGTTTCATATGATGCCAGTATTTTCACTATAATGTCTGTCAGATTTTTGTGTTTCTCTTTTACCCTGGACCAGCCAGCACACCCTGCTCGGGGGACCTGAGGGTCCCAGCAGTGCATTAAAACATCAGTGACTTATTTTAAAGTCAATAAAGAAACATTTCTGCAGAAAGTCTGCTTGTGTGTTTTGATAAGGCTGCTCCATTTAACAGCTGCTGAGTTAGACAGTCTGTGTAGCCCTGCCAGGATCTCATTTGCCTTTAGGCTGTTTATTTTGAGCTTAAGTCGAGGCAAAGAGAGAGTGCAACATCCAAACCCACGGCCATGTGTTTCTGCCTCTCTGCCGCAGCCCGATGCCAGCTGAAGCGTGATGCATCCAGAGCAGCCCGGCTTCGCCCTGCGGAGACGGCGGGCAGATTCGGCCCCCCAGGGCGCGCCGAGTACCGGCCTACTGCGGGGCCTCATCCAGAGCGCCAGGCCTCCTTCCTTCTGCTTCCTGTTCCCCAGGGTCCACGCAGCTGATGTGGCTGCTGCCCAGCCTGCACAGATGCCCTCTTCTTCATCCTCCTCCTCCTTCTCCTCTACCTCCACCAGTCCCGCACCCATCCCCTCTCCTGCCCTGCCAAGCAACATAGGAAAGCCAGAATTCCCAGACACTGGATGGGACCGTGTCAAGGACCTCTTTGACAGAGAGTTGGTATTTTTGTTTTTTCTTGTTCTCCTCTTTTACCTCTTCATCACCTTGCTTTCTTTAAAAAGTTCTATCCCAAATCTTTATAGTTTGTCCTCCTTTCTGCAGCCTTTGTGTTGTTTGGTGTCGTGCAGATGTAGACAGCATGATGCCAAATCTAGAGCTCAAACAATTAAGTAAATAATTCGATTAGTCGATCGACAGAAAGTTAAATAGACAATATTTTTGATAATCAATTTAGTCATTTTTCAAGCAAAACCCTCAAACATTTCCTTTTTCAAGCTTCGAAGTTGCAAGGATGTGCCACTTTGTCTCATGTAATGTATGATTAGTTTACCTGTTTCTATATTTAACTCTAAATGGTAGAATTTGAATATAACAACTTCTCCTAGATCATTTTACCTTTTTAACAGGGCAGTTTTAATTGTGTCTATGATGAGGAATAAGTGGCACAGAGTTGGTTCTCAAAAGAAAGTCTGGCTGCAACTAAAGTATTTTCACTGTTGATTGACCTGTCGATTATTTTCTCGATTTAATCGATTAGTTGTTTGGTCTGTAAAATGTAAAAAAAATTATGAGAAATGACGATCAGTGTTTCCCAAAGATGACGTCCTCAAATGTCTTGTTTTGTCCACAACTCAATGATATTCAGTTTACCGTCATAGAGGAGTAAAGAACCCAGAAAATATTCACATTTAAGAAGCTGGAATCAGAGAGTTTGGGCTTTTTATCCTTAAAAAAAAAGACTCAAACTGATGAATTGATTAGCAAAATAGCTGGCGATTAATTTAATAGTTGACGATTAATCGTCGCAGCTCTGCTCTTGTCTCCCTGCAGTGCGACCCAGCGGTACCCAGAGGAGGTGACCAACGTGATAAAGAGCGGTGTAGTCGCCGCACTGGCGGGGCTGTTCTACGGAGGCCTGCCAGCTGCTCGCGACGCCAGGCAGAGGTATATCCAAGTCAGCCAGGCGGAGATGTATACTAGCCGAGTGGAAGCAGTGGTAAGTGGGTGAGTGGAGAAAGTGAACTGTATATGTAATATAATATTAGGGAAAATCTGCAACAAAGGTCACAATACAGGAGTAAAGTGATGCTGTTCTAACCTTTTCTCAGTAATCCAGCTTCACTTTATGTATTGGACACTGATCAGTTACTATTGTGATATGTGCTAAATGATACAAAGTGCTGCAAATTGCTACACGAACCCTTGATGATAAAGTTCCAGTAGGAAATGACTGCACTACTGGGAACTTTTTAATGTTAAACTCTAATGTCATACCATCATGGTAATAACATTGTGTGTCCTTTCTGTCCAAACCAGCGCTCAGCCCATAATGCAGCCATCCGGGGTTTTGTTCGATATGGATGGAGATGGAGCTGGAGAGTGGCCGCTTTCGTCACCTTATTCAAGTAAGCAAGTGCTGAGAGTCAGAGTTCTGGGAGTCTCTGTGTATGGCGAACTGCTGTTACAGGCTCTGTGACAACAACTTAGTGTGGTTTTAGTGTTTTTAGCATCTGTTGTAATACAGCTGAGCAGAATATTATTCACATTAGACTATGTATTATTCTTTTTATTTCCAAATATCATCCTCCAGTCGTTCCCTCATCTGTTTGTGTCTGTTCCCTTCCCTCTCTAGCTCCGTCAGCACAGGGCTGTCTGTGTATCGAGACAAGTGTACAATCAGCCATTATGCTGCAGCTGGAGGTGAGTCATACCTGTTGTTTAAATCTTTATTAATCCAGGGGAAAGCCGACTGTGTCGCAACAAGCCTGCTTCGCATTCACACGTCTCCATGTGGGAAAATTCTGTAGCTGGAGTGTAGAATGTACTGTTTTCTGTCAAATGATAATGATGTAAATATGAACCAGGTATTTCCAGGTCAGTTGTACCAGTTGTAAAGACTTTCATGAACCAGCAACAGGTTCAAAAGCTGATCAGACGGCAAGAGAGAATAGCAAAATGGTAATTTGTATATATGAAAATGTTGTAAATTGCTAGCCAGCCAGCATTATGTCAACACTTCTGACTCTTCCAGAGCAGACACCAAGTTAATCCCTTTTAATATTCATCTCGAGCCAAATAGTCACATATTACTTCCTCATACAACGAGATTACTGGAACCCTGCACCGTCCTCAGTTCACCTTTGGCTGAGAGCCTTTGTTACAAGCCACTCCCCGTCTCTCTCTATCATCATTTCTTCAGTTCTCTCCTACAGCTGTCTATATTGTGCATAACAGTGCCCATAAATGAATAATTAAAAAAAATTATATTTCACATTCCAGAAAATGTGATTTTATATTGTGCAGAAATTATATTTCTTAGTCCAATTTCCTATATGCCTGGACACCAGTCTATCAGCTCCTAAAAACGGCATATTAGGGCCTTTGTAGGTAAAAAAAAATTAGAAAAAATTACAGAGAAGGGGGGTAATATTTAGCTCTGAATTTCCGAGATTAAAAATCATCAATTTCCAAGAAAGAAACTTGTATATTAAAGTGGCAAATTTACGAGATTATAAATCATCAGCCAAGTTTTTTTCTTGTAAATTTATGACTTAAATCTCAGAGAATATCAGAGTTTTTTCTTGTAAATTTGCCACTTTATTCTCAGAGAATTTCCAAGTTTGTTTCTTGTAAATGTATTACTTTAATCTGAGAGAACATCTGAGTTTTTTTCTCATAAATCTATTACTTTGACCTCAGAGAATATCCAAGTTTTTTTTTTTCATAAATTTATGACTTTAATCTCGGGGAATAGCCACGTTTTTGTTTTGTTTTCATAAATTTATGACTTTAATCTCAGAGAATATCCAAGTTTTTGTCTCGAAATTTTGCCACTTAAATCTCAGAGAATATAGAAGTTTTTCCACGTAAATGTCTGACTTTATTCTCCAAGAATATACAAGCTGCATAATGATTTTTTTTTTACGTAAAATGGCCCTTATGCGCTGTCGTAAAAATGTTTTGTACTGACAATAATAATGAAACTTTTATAATCCTCAATTAACCTGATGACAAATTGTTTTAACACAGATGGTACGTACAGCAGCATATTGAGCTCTGAATGATGATATTAAATGTGTGTGTGTGTGTGTGTGTGTGTGTGTGTGTGAGCAGCTGTGACTGGAGGCCTTTTCAGACTGAACCTGGGCCTGGGAGGGCTGGTGGCAGGGACCATCATCGGAGCTGTGCTGGGGTAAGGTTGGCTTCCACAAGTGTTTCCATCCTTGTTACAGTTACATTGTCAGAAGCCTCTATGCGTTTTATTTCTTAACGGACCTTTGCTCGTGCTCTTGTGCGTGTCCGCGTTCATGCCCGCGTGCTGGAGAGCAGTGAGCACTCTGGCAGCCAGCTGTGCCCCTCCCAGCAACCCTCTGTCGCCCAGCTGAACCCCCGACTCTGTTCACGGTGCCAGAGGGACTCATGTGCGCTGCAGAGGGCCATGTTTTGGGTACTAGAGCAAGGAGGCAGGCCAAGGCAGCAGCTGCCCCTCTCCGTTTATACCCTCTCTGTTATTCCAGCTTCTCATCTCCATCTACCATGCTCTGATCTGGACTTCTGCTTCGCTCTCTCTCTCTCCTCTTCTCTCTCTCTGTCCCACTTTTCACTCGTTCCTCTGGCCACTTTCAGCTGAGAGCCAAGAGCAGATTTGAATTTGTGTAATGGAGATTGAGTGCGAGGTGTTTGATGGTGTAACAGACTGGAGGGGCCGGTTTGGATTGTCTCTGTGATCATCAGCCCTAGCCTGTTCGCCTGTTGGCTCCATGCTCGCATCGCCTCCTCCTCTTCCTCCTCCTCGCTGTCCGCCTGATTGACCAGCCACCTGGAGCATTTGATGTGTGCAAACAGCCCCGGCTACACCAGGTGCAGTCGCGGGGGCAGAAAGGGGTGAAATGAAAGCAGGCAGCTAATCGTAAAGCACATCACGCTCCAGATCTCGCCCCAGAATCGTCCTCTCGTCCGGGCACATGGCAGAGGTGTGACGGGAAGACGAGGGGCGGGACTTTGTAAGACGCCGCTGAGGGGAAATTTGGCACTGGATGGTGCAAATGACAGACAGCTTGGAAGGGAGTGTTTTTAGGAATGTATTACAGTTGATGATGATCTGGAATTGTTTCCTCAGGGCCGGCTCTAGCCCTTTTGGTGCCCTAGGTGAAATTCGGATTTGGAGCCCCCAGAACCCTAGCCCTGTAAACCACAACACACTTATTTACACTTTTATTAACAAATAAGTGCGGCCGGGTGGATGAAAAACTGTCAGAAAAGAGAGTTACAAGGGTGAAAAGTGTATTTCTCTTTATATTTATTTATTTTTTAATTTGTTACCTCAACGCAGAAAATGAGGAAGAACGCTTTTTAAATTTTTTTTTTAAAGAAGGTGACCATCATCCCCCAGAAGGTGGCGCCCTAGGCGACCGCCTAAACGGCCTATGCCTTAAGCCGGCCCTGCATATCCTCTATCACAGTAGCTGATGTTTTCATCTTTCGTGCAGATAATAACCATGAAGCATAATATAGTATTTTCTGTTTTGTATTGTGTTCCAACATAAATGTACTTTATAAAGCAATTGAACATGTTTTTTAATATGTTTCTGTCAGTATTCCCACCGGTGCTTTGATCATCAGCATGCAGTCGATCGCTGGAGAAACAGCCAGAGAGAGGAGGAGGAGAGAGCGCTGGGAACTGTATGAGCTCAAACTTAATGAATGGTGAGATATATTAATAAAATTCTTTTATGCTTTTGAATGTCAAATCGGTTGCTATCCTGACGTCTCTCCCCTCAAATCTTAAGGGCGGCCCGTCTGCACTTGACCGACGAGTTGATCGGAGATCTGAACGTTAGCTCTCAGGCAGAGGAAACCAACAAGGACATGCAGCGGATCCAGGAACTGCTCAGTTTGCCAAAGAACGAAGAGGCGACTCAGGACTCCCGCAGCCAATGACAGTAGCTGCCTCACTGCCTGTTAGCTGTCGGACACTGAAGGTGGGACTTCACACTAGTGGGAGGATAAACGGGTCGCTTGTTTGTCTGGACTCTCACTGTTTGGAAACTGCTTCACATCAGAATTAAAAGACACCTCACCAACTACTGTTCTGTATACGTATATCTATCTTTGTGAGGACCAATTTGAGGATATTTTGGGAAAGGATTAAGACTTGGTTTCAAAGGTTTTTTTAGGGTAAGGGCTGGAGGTAAGCATTTAGTTCTGATTGTTAGGGTAAGGGGCAAGGAAGGAAACCCATTATGTCAATGAGGGTCCTCATAAGTATAGATGTACGATCATGTGTGAGAGGCAGGGACACAAATAGATCATGCGCCATCCCTTTTCTCAGCAGACAGTTTAGAAGAACACATTAACAGTATACGGTTACAAAAACAGGTTTGATTTTTATTTGAACTCAGACAGACAGGAGTACCAGCACGGGAAATTCCAGGTTTTCTCAATGGAGTCTGGTGGCTTTGGCGAAAGCTTAGATGGAACTTTTAAAGATTGTATTTATCATTTCTAATTGATTTAACATTATACAGTTACACAAAGTTGCCATAGTAAGGGATACAACCTAATAAAACATCGTCAACATGTCTCCTACGGTATATTGATACATAGAGATCAAGTAACCTTGCCCCTTACGGACGTTTCCTCTAGATAGTCAAAATGAGTTCAGCTCGTGTTTTAACTGTGCTTGTGTCCTTCAGTATTGGCTCATTATGAATAAACAATAAAATTGATCAAAAATCATTAAAACCACGGAGCAGTTACTGATGTTTCTCATTATGTTTAGCACACCTAATGTTTTGACACCGAAAAAACAAATGTTAATTCATGTCTATCACAGGAACGTCTTCTTTCTTGTCCCCCATGTCTGTATTACATGTAGTGAGCTTTTGATTTTGCCTTTCGGGCTTTTCAGCAACTAGGTCACACACAGCCTCGGCCCCTGGTGTAAAACAAGACGCAACACGGCTGCAGCTGGGTCCCAGGATGCAGCGGTGGCTGCTGCTGCTGCTGCCATGCAGATGGACAGCCAATAGAAACAGATTGAGGAGTACAGATTGGTCAGCGCTGATATCAAGCTTTGAACTATTTGCAGGTAAGGTTTAGAAGTACATTTGAATTGGTGTCTGTTGGCAGTGTCCCAGCATTGTTGAGTTATGCAAATGGTTTGTTTGCTTTATTTGTAGTTCGTTGAAAGGTAGTGGTTGCTGATCCTTTTAAAACCTGTGTGATAGTGACAAACAGAAAGATAAGATATGCCCGGAGCACAGCCAATAGGAATGCTCGCTCTCTCTGAAATGACCTGTGATTGGTCAAAGTCTTCCGTCACTGGTTAACATTTCCAAAGCCTGAAAACAGAGCCATGAGGAGGTGCAGAAGTCTAGTTTTCTCTCAGAACACTTGAATTACAATATGTTGAAAGGTTATTATGGAATTTTTGCCCAATGTTGCCAAAAAATCTACTGCCACTTTAAGCTTAAAAATAATGAACTTATTGCTGTGTGTCACAATTATATCAGAGTTTCTATTGGCCCAAAGCGTGGCTCTTTAGCCCCTCTCCAGTGGCTCCCCGTGGATTTTTATAAAAATTAGTGGAAATAAAAAACTATTTTTTTTGTTTATATTTTCATTTGTATTTATCATTGTTGTGGG
>CAKAOH010021609.1:106673-152794 GCA_916701665.1 Sebastiscus tertius | reverse complement strand
GAAAAAAAGTCGTAATATATTTTTTCTCTTAAATTTCTGACTTTATTCTCATAATATTACGAGAAAAAAAGTCATATTATGAGAATAAAGTCAGAAGTTTAAGAGAAAAAAGCCATAATATTAGTATATATAGTATATAGTATATAGTATATTAGTATGTATAGTAGTAGTGATTTTATGTGTTATTTTCTTTTTTTCTCGTAAAGTTTTGACTTTATTCTGGTAATATTATGACTTTTTTTCTAGTAATGTTGTGACTTTATTCTCATAATATTCTGACTTTTTTTCTCGTAAAGTTGTGACTTTATTCTCGAAAGTTTTTTATTTTTTTTCCCTCAATGTGGCCCCATACCTCACTTCAAATGTTTTGCGGCTCCAGACAGATTTCTTTTTTTGTTTTTGCCTAAAATGCCTCTTTTGATAGTAGGAGTCTCCTCCTCCCCCCAGCACCTACCCTCAGGATCACAGCCCCAGCATGTCCTTTACACCTGGAGACATCGCATCATCCACACTGATCATCACAACCAGCCAGGTGAGGAAGCAGCTCTCAAAGATCAGCGTGAACAAGGCCAGGGGGCCAGACAACATCAACCCCAGGGTGCTCAAGGCGTGTGCTGGGGAGTTGGCAGCAGCATTCCAGCACCTCTTAAGCCTCTCCCTGAGGCTGAAGAAGGTTCCCCAGCTCTGGAAGACCTCCTGCATCATCCCGGTGGCCAAGAAGGGACACCCCAGCACCCCCAATGACTACAGGCCAGTTGCTCTGACGTCGCACGTCATGAAAATCTTTGAGAGATTGGTTCTGCAGCACCTCAAGCCCCTTGTGAGCGACTCCCTGGACCCCCTACAGTTTGCATACCAGGAAAACATCGGTGTGGATGATGCGATTATCTACATGCTCCACAGGGCCTACACACACTTGGAGAGGCCGCACAGCACCGTAAGAATCATGTTCTTTGACTTCTCCAGCGCCTTCAACACCATCCTGCCACTCCGGTTAGCTGAGAAACTCCCAGCGATGCAGGTAGACCATGGCCTGGTGGCCTGGATTACGGACTACCTCACCAGCAGACCACAGTATGTCAGACTGCAGGGCAGCCTGGTAGATGTGCTGGTGAGCAACACCGGCGCCCCCCAAGGAACTGTGCTGTCACCCTTCCTGTTCACCACCTATACCTGCTTCAACTCGGGTACGTGCCACCTGCAGAAGTTCTCCGATGACTCCATCCATCGTCGGCTGCATCACAGATGACAACGAGGAGGAGTACAGAGCCCTGGTGGAGAACTTTATAGGGTGGTGCGATAACAATCACCTCCAGCTCAACATTGGAAAGACCAAGGAGCTGGTGGTGGCCTTCCGGCGGAGCACGAGGCCCCCAACTCCCATCACCATCCGAGGGGAGGAGGTGGAGGTGGTGGACACCTACAAGTTCTTAGGAGTGTATATGAACAGTAGACTGGACTGGACTGATAACACCGAGGCCCTCTACAGGAAAGGACAGAACAAACTGTTCTTCCTGAGGAGGCTGAGGTCTTTTAATGTATGTAATAAGCTGCTGCAGATGTTTTACCAGTCTGTAGTAGCCAGTGTACTCTTTTTTGCTGTGGTATGTTGGGGGAGGGTAACACAAACAAGACTGAACTAAACAGGCTGGCGAGGAGGGCTGTCTCTGTGGTTGGATCTGAGCTGGACAGTCTGGAGGTTTCCCTCCGGGGACTAATAGAGGTTCATCTTATCTTATCTTATCTCATCTTAAAGGTTGCTGACCCCTGATATATACCGATCAGCCATAACATTAAGACCACTGACAGGTGAAGTGAACAACATTGACTATCTGTTACAATGGCACCTGGCAGTGGGGGGGAATATATTAGGTGAACCTATTGAACTTTTAACTTTGTGTTGGAAGTAGAAAAAAATGGGCAAGCTTAAGGATGTGAGAGACTTTGACAAGAGCCAGAGCATCTCCAACATCTGCAGCTCTTGTGGAATGTTCCAGGTGGTTATGGTTATGGCTGATCAGTGTATATATTACTTTATTGATAAAGTGCACCACATGTGTCACATGGAGCATCCATGTTCCGCTTTAATTCCCCACTCAACAGCCTGAAATTCCACGTGATGATCACACTTTTAAGTATAGGCGTGGAAAAAAAGCATGTTGCGCCGATGATGCCTTCAAGTGCTGCCCGTAAACATGAGTTTCGTATAGAGCGTGGCTCATAGCTCGTCCTTGCAAACGCTTTTTAATCTGGTAATTAGGTAGAAATAGAAACTATCTAGAAATAGAAATGATCTAGAAACAGTTTACACTGAATTTATATGACAAAAACTGAGGTTAAACCCAAGTAGGCTCAGACATGTGGTCTAAAACATCAGACAAAATAAATATAATATAAAATAAATAAACGAAAAACAATAATAATACAAAAATAAAAGAGTAATAATAATAAATTAAAGAAAGAAATAAGTTAATAGAAAATAAAAAAGGAGTTGTACCATAAAATAAATATCAATAATAATAATTAAAAAGAGAATAGAATTAAAAAAACACACAAACACAAAAAACAAGAATAATACAAACAGAGCAATAATAATAAATTAAATAAAGCAATAAGTTAAGAGAAAATAAAAAGGAAGTTGTACCATAAAATAAATATCAATAAATAATTGATGCACCTAGACACCCATTAAATCAAGTCCTCCATGGTTTCCATGGTCTGTGATTTGTTTACTAATTCCGACGTTCTCAAACAGCACCTGAAGACATTTCGACGCTCAGCTGCAACAGTATTGGCCGAGTCCTAGTATAACATGATGTACTCAAACTACACACGTTGAAGTACAGTACGTCTCTAACAATGCCATGTGTGAGTGCGTGAGTGTGTGCTGGTGATCCAGAGCAGCTGAGTGAACCGATGCTAGACAGCCATGGAGTTCAATAAGAAAGACTGCAGAAAGACTCCTCTGGCTACTGCCGGCTTTCTATCAAGGGTGTTTCTGTGGTGAGTCTCATTATCTTAGTTTTATACATTATCTCAAGTTTAATAGAACTTTTAGGGTTTTATTGTAGTGTGTTGAAATGGGATTAGAGTTGGTGGAAAAAGAGGCGTCACATATTCCAAAGGACGTTTCATCTGTAAAAACTTTTATTTTGGAGAATTGGATCCTCATAACTTTAACCACCTGTTGCAACACAACTTTAACCACCTGTTGCAACTCAAATCACTCACTCATCTTCAACCAGCTAATCCAGGGTCAGGGAGCTCAAATACAAAGTAATTTCCCCCCTCACCCAAAAGAGATGCATTCTGCACATTTATGTTCTTAAACAGTAATTTAATATTTATGTAATGCAAACAGCAAAATGTTTATTTCCTCATGCAGAATCATCTTCAAAAGAATAAATGTGTAATTTAGCCAGCAGTGGGCAACAATGTTTTATAAAGTTTAGCTCAAATTAGATTGTAAAGACAGATTTATTGTTTTTTATATGTTGTATCTACATTCAGTTATGCCTAAAAGACAAAAAGATTCTATACAAATTACACAGGATAATTAAAACATCATTGATGGGACACGTAGTTTCAGTTGGAGTTGTGCATGCACTGCAAATGTCCCCACTGTGGGACTAATAAAGGAATATCTTATCTTATCTTATGATGTTGATGACCCTGTTTTCTTATCTCAAGATATAGGTAGCAACAGGTCCTGTATGTTCTCGACACTATCCCGCAGTGTTGTGCGGAGGTGTGGGTGTGTTTCTATTTCTGAGTGAGCCTACTTCTCACTTGATTTATTACCTCAGTAAACATTGTAAACATGAGTTTATGGTCTCAATCACTAGCTTCAAGTCTTCTTCAATACAGCATGATGTTCATTTAGTAAATTATGGTCCCATTTAGAGTCAAATAGATCATAAAGCAGAGGATGCTCTAGGGCGTGGCTACCCTGTGACGATTACCATGTCTACTTCTTATATACTGCCTATGGTGTTAACAATCAGCAACCGAAAACGGTTACATATTATACCTTTAATGTGCTTTATTCTCTACGTTTGGTCCACAGTAGTAAAAGATTTAAAAACTTCAAACAAGGACAGAGTGTCAGTGATATGAAGCACCCCAAAATCAGCCAATATCATCCAATTGCAGAGAATGATTTGAATTAATTTCCTCCCTCATTATTACTAATCTAACCTGTCTGATATGCAGGTACACAACAATTCATTAGTGCATTTATGAAGAAAATGTCATTACTGATTCCATCAGAAGCGCCATGAAAAAGCCTGTGCCGTACTCTTTTTAAAAGCCAAACAGTGTGCGATTCATATTTGACTAACATAAATCTTCTCTGCTTTCTAACCGCCATCTGTTTCAGCTGGTTATCCCCGTTGCTGCACCTCGGGCACAAGCAGAGGCTTGAGGAAAGTGACATGTATAACATTCTCCCAGAGGATAAATCTGAAATACTGGGAGAGGAACTACACAGGTACGTACATTACATGTGATACATACGTCACTTTTCAGTCGCAGTAATCACACGCTTAATGTTGGGAATTAAACAAAAACACTTGTGACTGGACGTTGTGAACACAGGACACAAACGAACAGCTGAAACGCCCTGTGTGTCTCTTTCGCTCTTTGTCACCACAGCACTTCCCCTGTGTGTTTACTGTTGCAGTGGATGGGTTTACATTGTAGTTAATGGGAAACCTGATGCATGTCATACTGGCGCTACAGGGTGCCTTGTGCTGCACTATTGAATCCCAACGGCCGTGACAAAGTGTCGGTATTTGACGGCTCATTCTAAGCTAACAAAAACACAACGATTCTTAGTTTCTGGTGATTATACACTAATGAAAACAGTTATGAATATTATATTCCATTTCTGCTAATAGATCCCCGAAATGTTACCCACTGTTCCTTTAATGTTCACCTTATATTTGAATAATTCTGTAAATATAGACATTGAATATGCAATACTTACAGCATACAATATGTCAAACTTTAAAGGCACTCTGAACCGTCTCACACTAAACAGTTGTATTTATTTAGATATTACGTAACATTGCCAAAATGAGTTATGGTTTAGACAGTCGCTATGTTCCAGTGCTGAATGAACATGCTGCTGCGTTGTCTTGTTGCAGACTTTGGGACAGTGAATTTAGAAAGGCCACGAAGGAACTTCGGAAGCCAAAACTCAGCCGAGTTCTCGTTAAGTGCTATGGGAAGTCCTACGCATTGGTTGGCTTGTTCGCATTTTCACTGGTATGTTCTGGCTATTTAAAGCCTCCTTCACATTTTGCAAATCCATATCTGATGTCAGTAATATACTTTTTCTTTTTCATAAAGGAGGCAATTAAAGTGGCCCAGCCACTTCTTCTGGGGCAAGTGATCCTGTACTTTGAGAATTATGACCCAGATGACCAGAGGAGTCTTTTGATGGTGTACGGTTACGCTGCTGCCATGTCCCTCTCCACCTTCGGGCTGACTATCATCCAACATCTCTACTACTACTACGTCCAAAGGACAGGCATGAAGATCAGAGTGGCCATGTGTCACATGATATACAGGAAGGTCAGTGGAGATTTTGCAGATTTGCAGGCTGGTTGCAGATTCTTCCCACCTGTATGTTCAGTAATACTCACCAGACAGGTGAAATCTCTCTCTCCAGGCTCTTGGCCTCAGCAGTGAATCCATGGGGCAAACAACCACCGGACAGATTGTGAACCTCCTTTCAAATGATGTCAATCGTTTTGATGAGGTAAGGTAACACAAGTTTGAGCTCAAACACCAAACACAAATCATCTAGATGCTCATGATTAACAAATTGTCTCTATAGATTACACTCAATCTGCACTACCTGTGGCTGGGACCTCTTCAAGCGATGGTGATCATCGGTTTGCTCTGGCACCAGATCGGAGTCTCGTGTCTGGCAGGCGTTGCAGTCATTGCCGTCATGATGCCAGTACAGACCTGGTTTGGGAAGCTCTTTGGCATCTTCAGGTAGGCCTGTGTATTGTAAAGAATCTGGTGGTATGATACGTATCATGATAAAGGGGTTACGAGTCAAGATAACCGAAGAAGTACGAAGTTGTTCAATTATGCCCATTTACAAATTCTCTTCATTTGTCTTTTCTGGACACTTTTGTAAATACTGTAGTTTTTTCCTAACATTATTAAAAATAAGGTCATGTTTTAATTCATGTTATTTATTTATTTTGTCAAATATTTGTAATTTTATTCTTATTTATTTTATTTTAATTATTTATTTGCAGGAGCAAAACGGCAGTCCTTACTGACATTAGAATTCGCACCATGAACGAAGTGGTGTCTGGCATCAGGATCATCAAGATGTACGCCTGGGAGAAACCCTTCTCAGCTCTGGTTAATGAAGTCCGCAGGTACGGATGAAAATAATATTTATTTGTTAAGAACACACAAACTTTGTTAGTGTTTTTGCAGGGATAAAAATACCTTTATTTTAAAGTGATAGTTTGGTGTTTTGAAGTGGGGTTGTATGAGGTACTTATCCACAGTCGGTGTATTACCTATGATGGTCAGCGTGCCCCCAGTATCAAGAAACAGACAGGAGTACCGACACCGGAGCAAAGCAATACAGTGCTGTGGACGGGGCCGGCAGCAAATCGTATGTCAGCCACCTAAAAGAAAAGCTCACCTAACAAAATTGAAATCCGTTTACATGTATGCTATAATTTAGAATATTTTCCGACGGCGAACTCAACTGAAAGTGAAACGTATCTATTCTGTTTTTGTCATGACCTGACCCTGCTGGCTTTGAAGAGAGCATAGATAAGTTTCACTTTCAGTTTAGTTCCCCGTTGGAAAGGAGAAGAAAATAGCTGTCAAAGATTATCTATACTCATAATATGCCCCCAAAATCTGTGAACAAAATGGATAGTGGTAGTTGAAATACGGTAGCCTGGATGAGCCAGTGTGATTTAAAATCCCTGCTTCCCTGGAGTGTTGCTTCTACGCTAGAAAATGTGATTGATACTCATGTCAATAAATGTGCTGCGACTTGTGGAATCAGCTTCTATTAGCTCAAGAACAAGTAGAGACAAATTTATATATTGGAAGATTCATTATCTTGTCAAAGTTGCCAAACACACGGATGATTGATGACTGATGACGTTTCCCCTCAGGTAAAATCAGTGGTATAGATGGAGAGGTGTAGGATGTAGTGCAAGTCCCATGTTTATTTAATGGCCTGTTTATCCAGTAGGCAAACTGCAAAGGGTCAAGCAGATAGATAGATAGATAGATAGATAGATAGATAGATAGATAGATAGATAGATAGATAGATAGATAGATAGATAGATAGATAGACGATTTGAACAACACGGATAATCTATCTGTCGTTCACCTCCATTGTGTCTGAAAACATTCCTGCTGCCGTCGGCGACCTGTGACAATTGCCCTCGTTTGCAACCAAATAGATTTGTTCCGCCCCGGTTGTCAGCGTCCCTGGTGCGTGCCGTTCACATTGAATTCAACCCTGGTTGAGCCCTCCGTGTGAAAGGGGTAGTAGTGTCCAGCAGGTGGTGGAGAGGGTTGTCCGGATTATCCATGATGGATAACAGTTTGTTCAGTGTCCTCCTCTCCACCACAGCTTCAAAAGCGTCTGGTTTGCAGCCAATTAGGGAGCCGGCCTCCTTAATGAGTTTAACGAGTCTGTTGGTGTCACTGGTGTTGTGGAATTTCTGACCCTCCGGTTAAATCAGTCAACAGGAAAGGAAGAGGCCCCGGAGGCTGTTGTTGTCTGACACAGAAAGTGGGGCCTTTTGCATGTCTGTGCTCACATTGTCTAATAATCCGCCCGCGAGGGTGGCAAGTGACATCACCAAAGAGACATCACACCATCAGACACAGCCCTTCCTGGGGGTTGCGGCAGGTTTTCGCCTGTCCGTTAACATCCAACATTTTCTAACAATGTGGACGTGGATGGGTGGAGAAAATGGAGAACTTCATGGAGCCTTGAGAATATCGGTTTACCGCGAGAAGAAACCTCGCACTAAGTATAACATATCCAAACATTTCCTCGTCACAAGTCTGCGTCACAGGTGAGCAGGTGAGGGATATGAACGTGGGCTGCATTCATATCCCACCCTATTATCATTCATTAAACCTGCAGTTAAATAATTTCAGGTTGTCAGTTGGCTGAACCTGTATTTCAGCTTTTCAGTGTAGCTCCTCTTTGCTGCTCTGGTGTCTTTTTTTTCCAGAATGTGTTTCTAGCCTGGTTGTACAATGCTGCTGAGTTTAACTGTAAACCAGGCTTTGTTGTTTTTGGAACACTGAGTGCACGCACATGGCCTCTCCTCACAGAAGCTGATATAAGACATCGCAGTGCAAGTGAGTTCATGTACTGTATGTCTGCAGCTGCAGCCTCAAGAACACTGGTGGAAAGTCCTATAAAAGTTATTAATCAACTCAATCAGTTGAGCAAATTTAAGTTTATGTAATGTGTTTTGTGTAAGATGCCGATACAAATTGCATCACGTAGAAATTATAAGATCAACAAGAGAAGCAAAACAAAAACTGATGAGAAAATGCAAGAAAAGGTATTTTTTAAAATAAGTTTTGTGGTCTAAATTTTGTCATACATCCCATTTTTAATAATCTCCACTCAGTCACAAACATATTTAACTAGCACTGCATCTGCTATAGTAAGCATGAAACGTCAAAGATAAATGGCACTCAAACACATCATTACTTAACATGCGCTGACTGATCTTGAAAACCTTTTACAGCCACTCTTCTAGTTACAGCGGGTGAACGTTGGACAATAAATGACAGATGTGTGGTGGAGGATCAACTTAACAGATTTACTTATTAACTTTTTTTTTTATATAAGAAACCTTTCCTGGAATTCCTGGACCTGAAGTAATTTGCTCCCCGTAATGGTAACAGTGTGTATTAATTTATGGTGAAATGACTCATCTTGCTTTCAAATTTGAGCAGAATCTTACTTGCCGTTTCTCAGTTTTGCACAGTAGTAGGCAAAGGGCTCCATCTTTTATATAGAAAACAACTCAAAAGCATGCAATGGTTTGCACTGCCAACTTCCCAGCAGCATGATACAATTTGTAGTAACATAGAAAGCAACAATACATCAGCAAAAATGTGTACAAACAGCAACTAACAATGGTCACATTATACCTTTTTAAATATAAAACAAAGCAATACCTACGTTAACAAAGACAGTTAAGTTTAATATATCATTTTATTTAGGCACTAAAGCTGTCATCTTTGGCAGTTAAGCTTGTTTAGTGACTTCCTGTTTACATAGTTGATTGGACAGCACCACGGATGTATTCTAGTAATTATTAGCATTATTAAAGTTCACTGGCATGTCTGAAGTTGTATGGCTGCAACCCAATTTTAGCAGGTCAAAACTTGCCAGTAGTGACAGAGAAATTAGGAAAGGCTCATCGCACAAATCTAGTAATGGATGGATGGATGGTACAACCCAGTCTAGAATGAATATTCTGCATGCCAGAAAGGCTTAACAATAAGCTTTCAGTTTAAAGTCAACTTTCTTTAGTGAATATAACCCATCAGTTTCGTCAACATAAAGTGATGACGTCTTGACGGATTCGCCAAACGAATGCAGATTCATAATATGATATGATCTTTTTTTTGTTTGATTTAATACAGGCTAAATAAATGTAATGTAAGATTTGTTAGATGGCTGCTAGACCGCACTGTTCAGGCGGTTCAGGCCTCCCTTTGTGTGCGTCAAGCGGGAGAGCATATAGGTTTTTTAGTGCAGTGAAAGTGTTTTTTTTGAAAGGTTAAATGCCAACAAATATTGATTGTAGCAGAATATTTTGTTAGTTAAAAAAATATGAATTTTAAAATGATAATATACATTTTTTTTTCCCCAATCAATTTTGACGTTTGGACTTTACAATGCTCTGGAGTTATTGGAAATGTTTGAAACACTCTAGTCACCACTAAAATCTAATTCTACAAGTATAATACCACTGGTTTAAAGCATGCACAAACACTTGTGGTCATGTATCACTTAACAGTCATCATCTGGTGCACTATTTCAGAATGAACTCTTCTCCATCTGTTGTCTTTCTCTTCCCAGGAAAGAAATCAGTCAGATATTGAAGAGCGCGTCCCTGCGAGGACTCAACATGGCCTCCTTCTTCGCCAGCAGCAAGATCATCGTCTTCGTCACCTTCACCGTCTACGTTCTCCTGGGCAACACCATCACTGCCAGCAGTGTGTTCGTCACGGTTTCCCTCTATGGTACCATCAAGCTCACGGTCTGCCTGTTCTTCCCGCTGGCCATCGAGACTCTGTCAGAGACTGTGGTCAGCATACGCAGGATTGAGGTAATTCTGTTTTCTGTTATGAATTTGCAGCAGCCATTTTAGATTTGTCGACGGCTTTATTCGTATAGTAACAGTTGGCGCAATTACTTAAGCGATATAAAGCTTTCTGCTCAAGCTCTGCTATTGTGAAATTGTTAAGTTCCCAAGAACATTATATAACTTCAATACTGAGTCCCAGTGTGTATGTAGGAAGGTAAATCCTGCAAAGCATGGACTCTTTTTATGATTTTAGAGCACATTCTAAAATGACTTTGCACACAATTACATTCCTGTCTGTCTGGTTATAAACCACAGAACATATTTTAGTGAATAGGGAGGTATACTAGCGTAAAGTAAACATCACATGGAGGCATGGGCGTTAAAACCTGTCTGACCTTTTACTCCTGCCAAGAGAATAACGTGGGAAGAAATGTACATATTGTACATTGTAAATCTGTTTTTGTCCCACCATGGGTTAGGAGCTGTCCCGTCCTTGATGATTGTTCAGTTACACTTTAAACCTACTTCTTTATTGACATTCTTTTCACAACGAGAATGTGAAAACGCTAATATGTTAGGCAAGAGTTGATAGCACTGTAAATAGTAATGAAAAATGCAGACACCACACTGACTGGGTTTTAATTATAGGTCTCAAAGTGTTAAGGCATGTGTGTTGATTAACCCCTTCCCAGGATTTTCTCCTGCTGGAAGAGATTGAGAGAAAAAGCTCCGGGCTTCTTCTGGAGGAAAAGAAGGAAAACTCCGTTGAGATTGACAAGTTGACCTGCTACTGGAATAAGGTGAATATTCTAACCTTAAAGTGATATTGTTTTACAGGACATGAGTGTGCTTAACACTGTGTACGCTAAATTTTGGCGGGGGAAAAAACGATTTGAACAGATAAAAAACTGTGCAATTAAACGCAATTAAATATTTTAATCAATTGACAGCCCTAAATGAAAAATTGAACGGACCAGTAATCTGGTGCCGACTAGTGAGGGTAGCAACTTTGACTCGACTAATGGCGCACATCCCTACCTTAAACACATTATTAGAGTCAGAAAGGCCTGTTTGGGGTTTTTACACAATGTGATCAAATGCCAGGTCAGTTATGAAATAGAAGCTTTTTGTTTCTCTAAATGTGTGTTTTTCTTCCCTGTCAGAGTTTGGACGCTCCATCGCTGCAGAACATCTCTATCACAGTGAAGTCGCACCAACTAATGACTGTAATTGGCCCAGTGGGAGCTGGAAAGGTCCGTACACCTGTCTAAACCAGTTTAGCTCCTGGCTTATGACGGCCTATAACCTGTTTCATAAACAGTTAATCTGAGCACCAACAAGGGGCAAAGTGTTATCCATAAAATCCATTTTTCCCACCAGTCATCTCTGCTGAACGCCATCCTGGGAGAGCTGCCTTGCGACACGGGCACACTGAGGGTCAAAGGTCGGCTGACCTACGCCGCTCAGCAGCCCTGGGTGTTCCCTGGAACTATTCGCAGTAACATCCTGTTTGGGAGAGAGCTCAACCCCCAGAAGTATGAGAGAGTCCTCAGAGCCTGCGCTCTGAAGAGGGTGAGATATAACACAGTAGCAGGCAGGCAGGCAGGCCCTCTGGTGGCCATGCTGGAGGCCCTCAGCTCTTGTAAACCACTGACTGTGTTTATATTATCAATAGAACTGAGTAGATCTTGTTAATAACTGTTCTGTATTTAACAGAAAAGTGTATATTTTGTCAATAATAGAGACACATTGAGCTCGCTAAGCACAGTTTTTGGTCAGCTGTCTTTTGATGTGTATTAGTAGTAAACCTCCATCGTCTTTGAGTGCAGGACCTGGAGCTGCTCCCAGACGGAGACCTGACGCTGATCGGGGACAGAGGAGCCACACTCAGCGGGGGACAGAAAGCTCGGGTCAATCTGGCGAGGTAAGAGGACAGTGACGTGACGACTCTCCTCTCTGTGTTCCCAAAGTCACTAAAGTACCCATTTTAGTGTGTGTATGTTTTTTTTCCAGGGCTGTGTATCAGGATGCAGACATCTACCTCCTGGATGACCCTTTAAGTGCTGTGGACGCCGAGGTCGGGAGACACCTCTTTGAAAAGTGAGTGACTACCATTTCTGTCCCAAATCCATTGCTCATGCTAATTGTATATCGTATGTACTGCATACTAATCAGTAGTATACTGTTTTAGCAGTAAGTATCCAAAAGCATTAACATGTTTTACCATTTCGTACTAATAGTACAATATGTGCGACACCAGCTGTAATCAAACTGCAACTTTGGAATGGCACTGCCAATTAAACCTCAGAGACAATCTTAAAGAGGACATATCATGCTCATTTTCAGGTTCTTACTTATTTTCGGTGGCGTGAATTACTGCTCAGTGCGTCCTCAAAAATACATCCTACTGTTTACTCACACACAAGTATGTTTGGTTTAAAAGTGCACAGTTACAGTTGCCCAATTTCTGTACACAACTCGTCTCCGTGTTCATGATCAGGTGTATCTGTGGCCTGCTGAAGAACAAGTCTCGTATCCTGGTCACCCACCAGCTGCAGTACTTGAAGGCATCCGACCAGATTGTGGTCCTCAAGGAGGTTGGTGTCCCTGGAGAGGAACATATTTCAATGGAGCTTTCTGACATTTCCCAAAGACTCAGTTACAAAGACTATGCAAGGACAAATATGTTGGAAGTCATTTTTGTAGATGGTTGAAGAGTGATAAACTCTGAAATCTTCAGCTCTGTTTAATCTGGAAGAACACACCCTCTTCCTGATTTGTGCCATAAAGCAAGTAAACAACATACTGATTTGATAAGGTGCTTTTTTACATCAGCAACTACAATGGCATCTGTGGTGTGATGAGTTTTATACATCCTTGCAAAGTGAAACATTGTGGTTCCTTGACAAAAAAACACAATTTTTCTGTTTTGTTTTTTCTTGGAAATGTATGACTTGTAATCTCAGAGAATATTCAAGTTTGTTTTTCGTAAATATGCGAGTTTTTTCTCCTAAATTTACCACTTAAATCTCAGAGAAGTGGTGGCAGTGTTTTGTCCTCTTTGTGTCTCCCAGGGTCATGTTATGGCCCAGGGTACCTACAACATGCTGCAGCACTCCGGCCTCGACATCGAGTTACTGCAGAAAAGCAATGATGAGCAGCGGCGCTGGTCTCGATCAGGTGACTCGGACAAACAGTCGTTACTCAGCAAGAGGACCAATCAGTCTCACGATTCACACAGCAGCCTCCTGCCGTCAGACAGCAACTGGATCGACCAGCTGCCGGTAGGTACATTTTCAAAATAAAATCTGATCACATAAATTACCACTGTTTCAGTTACAGAACATGTTTGTTTTATAGGCATCTCATACATTTTCCATTTCATCTCTTTATCCTTTAGTTTTTGACATAATTGTAAATACTTTTTTGACTTTGCCTGATAACAAATTTAGTTTATAATATTTTCCGCGTGACGCGTTTTTGTATTTTTGCCGCACGCTACATCCCTGACTGTATATTTCCAACTTGAATTATATAACTGTGAAGTTTTAGCCTGAAGTGTGAAGATGGGTGAGTAACCACTTGTTTTGCAGGCTGAAACAGTCCGAACCATGGCAGAGGAGACTCGAGCCGAAGGAAACGTCAGTGGCCACATTTATCTGAAGTACTTCACTGCCGGCTGTAACCCTCTGGTGCTATTAGTGATAGTGCTGCTCAGTGTCGTAGCCGAGGTAAGCAATGGCTCACAGGCCTCTAGTAGTCAGACTAGTTCTTGAATATGGACAGTGATCTGCCCACGATTTCAATATGTTGGTCCATTGTACTTTGTTTCCATTCATAGGCTGCATATATTGTGCAGGACTGGTGGCTGGTATACTGGTGAGTGTTTGATCCATTGTGTAAATGGCGTAAATGCACTGTAGCTGCTTACTTTCATACGCTGTTGTTTGTTTTACTGTTTCTTCAATCGACTCATATTTAATCTGTTGCTGTGTGCCTGATCGGATGTGTATATCTTGTCACAGGGCGAGTGAGGAGGTTTCTAACGGCACAGTCGCTGCCGTCAGCATTAAAACTGGCATTAATGCTACTCACTCCGATCAAGAGTCCAATCTCACGTTTTACCTCGGCATTTATTCAGGTGATCCCTCCCGTTCCTGTGTTCATCGCCACAAATGTTGTTGTTGACTGTGATTATGATGTTTATATCATGTCATCGAATATCCTGTTAAAGAGATAGTTCGGATTTTGGGGTTGTGTAAGGCACTTAGCCATAGTCAGTGTATTACATACAGTAAATGACGATCGGCACGCCCTCCCTTAAAAAAATCAATATCAGTTTAAGTGTACGCTATATTAAGATAAGTACCTCATACAACCACACTTCAAAACATCCAAACTACCCCTTTAAGTACAGCGCGTTCTGCTATAAAACATATTGTATATTAAAAGGTCTGATCTAAAGTGTTGTTTTTGCTGTTAGGTTTGACAGCAGCTGCTGTGGTCTTTGGCTACGCCAGGTGTTTAGTGATCATGCACGGGCTGGTGAGAGCAGGTCAGGCTCTGCACAACAGCATGTTCAGCGCCATCCTCCGCACGCCTGTTCGCTTCTTCGATGTCAACCCCATAGGTGAGCACTGCTCCGAATTTACATCCAGTTAACTTGGGGCCCAAACGCAGTTTTGACTTTGCTTCCTGCTGCTTTGTAGGAAGAATTCTCAACAGGTTTTCCAAAGACGTCAGCCAGATGGACTCCATGTTGCCCGTGACCTTTGTGGACTTCTATCAAGTGAGGAATGATTTAAGACTACTGTATTACTACTGAATTGTATTTGTTCTCCACTTTCAATTCAAACGTTTGACAATAATTCTCCCCAGTGTTTCCTCACACTGCGATGCGTGTTGCTTTTCAGTTATTTCTACAGAATGTTGGCGTGGTGGTGGTGGCGGCCTCGGTCATCCCTCTCATCCTCATCCCCGTCGTCCCTCTGCTTTTTGTCTTCTTGTACTTGAGACGTTTCTACCTCCGCACATCCCGGGACGTCAAACGCCTCGAATCTACAAGTACGTTCACGGATTCTTGACAAACTTATACCAGGTGCATGAGATGGATTTAAGCAGAAATACAGAAGACAAGTTTTGCTATTAAAAATATTGTGAAGCACGTAGATTTCACCCCGTCTTTGTTGTCCTGTCCTGCAGCTCGGAGTCCAGTGTTCTCCCACCTGTCTTCGACTCTTCAGGGCCTGTGGACCATCCGAGCCCTCAGAGCCGAGGAGAGGTTAAAGAAAGCCTTCGACGCACATCAGGACCTGCACTCAGGTTCTATTTTACTTAATATCCCTATATTGTTTCTTGTAGTCAGTCTCTCTAATGCCACTATTCCATCATTTATACTGATCTTAATGATTGCATATTTTAATAATAATATATATAATCACCACTGTGCTAAAATCCATGTTCTCTCTCTCTGGTGTCAGAGGCGTGGTTTCTCTTCCTGATGACCTCCCGCTGGTTTGCGCTTCGCCTTGACAGCATTTGCTCCATATTTTTCACCTTGACAACATTTGGCTGCATCCTGCTCCGAGATGGTGAGGAACTTTTGTGTGGCGAACATTACTACGAATCAGTGTGGTCTTACTACTGTAAGAAGTCACTGTTTTGAAAACTCCTTTCCTTGATCTTGGATGGCTTCTCAATATAATGAATCATACCAACTCCAGTCAGGACCATCTTCTGTGGTCACTTGATGCTGAAAAGTCTTTCAATCCGCCTTATTTGCAGTGTTGTTTATTGATAGAATCATGCTCTTGTATAAGATCTAAATAAAGTCTGTGTTAATTAGGGCTCAAGGCTGGAGAGGTGGGCCTGGTGCTGACCTACGCTGTGACACTGATAGGAAACTTCCAGTGGACGGTGAGGCAAAGTGCCGAGGTGGAGAACATGGTAAGAACTAAGTGACTTCTTTAGACATTGTATAGTGTTTTGTTTTTGCATTAGATGTTGATATCATCTATTGTAACCTGCTGATTGGTGATCAGTCTTTAACATCAAGCAGGAGGCGTGACTAGAGACCTAACAGGTTCTATTTTGTTGGTGTTAATGGTGAAGAGATGAGGAAATTATGGAATTATTGAAACGAATGTCGTGTCTCTTCAGATGACGTCAGTGGAGAGAGTGGTGGAGTACACTGAACTGGAGAGTGAAGCACCATGGGAAACCCAAAAGCGTCCTCCTCCCGATTGGCCCAGCAAAGGCCTGGTGACCTTTGATCGGGTGATCTTCTCCTACGGCGGCGATGCACCGCCGGTCCTCAAAGACATCAGCGCCACTTTCCAACCCTGTGAGAAGGTGAGACATGTTGGTTTGCCGACAGCCACAGTCCGCTTTTTTTCAACGCACATGATGGGACGCTGATCTTTCTTCTCTCCTGTGCGTCAGGTTGGTATTGTGGGCAGAACAGGTGCTGGGAAAAGCTCTCTGGTCTCAGCTCTGTTCCGCCTGGCAGAGCCTCAGGGGAAGATCTACATCGACGGGGTTTTGACCTCCGAGATCGGCCTCCACGACCTGCGCCAGAAGATTTCCATCATTCCTCAGGTAAACATCAGCTCACCTCCTCTCATAAGAACATTTTAATGTAATCTTTTTTTTTTTTTCTTGAATCATGCTTTTTTATTGTTTCCGTAAGAAAAATTACTACAACTGCCTAAATCATAACAAATAAAATATGTACATATAATAACAGATCATAACTATAAATTGAAAAACAAGAGAGGAAAAAATGGAAAAGAAAATATTCAAATATTATTAATAATATTGATATTAACAATGATAATGATGGTGATAATAATTATTATAATAATAATTATGGTACTAGTAATACAATTAATAATAAATGTAAAGAAAAATAATATAAATAAATAAATTATAATAAATTAATTTTTTAAATAAAACGAAGAGATAATAACAATAATAAAATAGATTAAAAATTATAATACATTAAAATTTTGAATACAAATAAAGAAATAATAACAATAATAAAATAAATACATTTAATTAAAATAAATTCACACACCAGATTCCCAGGACCTAGTTATATCCCTGATAGATAAAGAGTACATACTGTGTGTTTAAGGCACGTTTACAAAAGAGTAAATAAAACAGAATATAAAAATAAATAAGTAATCCGAGTAAAATTAAATAAAATGCGAAAAAATCCTGAATTAAATAAAAGTTGCAACGATGCTATTCACGAATCAAAACATTTGCAATTTGAATAGGTTAGTAATTTCCTGGTTATTTAGCAGCCAACATCAGCTACTGCTTTATTTATAATATTCTGACCATGTAACCTTTGTTTTGAGTGGCTGAATGTAAAGATTAAATGTGATGTTTTCCCACTTAGTAATGAAAGGAAATCCAACTTATGGTTGTGCCGAATTAAACCCTGAATCTAACCATGTTCCTGTCTGACCTGTCCTCCCTCTGGTCCCCAGGACCCAGTGCTGTTTACAGGCACAATGAGGAAGAACTTGGACCCTTTCAGCCAGCACACTGACGAAGACCTGTGGAAGGCTCTAGAGGAGGTCAGTATCCAATCAGCACACTCCAACAGTTGCGCAAAATGTACCTTAAAAGGAGATTTGTTAAGTATTTAATACTCTTATCAACATGTGAGTTGGTATTTGAGTTGGGTATGGAGAGGGTGTAAGGGGGTGGTTTTGGATATTGGGCACTCACTCTGTGTTCGCTGCAGGTGCAGCTGAAGTCCGTGTTGGAGGAGCTGCCCGGGAAGTTGGAGACGGTTCTGGCCGAGTCGGGCTCCAACCTCAGCGTGGGCCAGAGGCAGCTGGTGTGTCTGGCCAGAGCCGTCCTGAGGAATACCCGCATCCTGGTCATCGACGAGGCCACGGCCAACGTGGACCCCAGGTACTGCTGACGCAACTCACCTCGTTGTCAATCGTTGTAGGGACTGAAAAATGCATGCAGTAGTACTGTGTACTCAAGCTTTATTAGTTTGTCTTCAAAGTTTCCTGCTGTTTTATCAAACGTGCAGTGAAAGCTAGTGCTCTACATGTAGTTCTGATCTGCCTGTTAGAAGAGGGAGGGAAGACTTCATTAATGTTACTCGTGGCTCAGGTAGTAAAACGTGTTTCTTTAACATCTCTATACTGTGTCTCTGCAGGACAGATGAGCTGATTCAGAAAACCATACGGGACAAGTTCAGAGAATGCACCGTGCTCACTATAGCTCATCGTCTCAACACCATCATAGACAGCGACAGGATACTGGTGAGTCCTCTCTTCTGCCTCAGTGTAATATACTACTATGCTACTATATACTACTACTTGGAGCATTATTTAGCCTCCTCATAAGAAGCTAGTATGACATGGTTGGTACCAATGGATCCCTTAGGTTTTTTAGTTTCATATGATGCTTGTTTATTCACTCTCGAGGCCGCTACAACCCAAAAGCCGCAAGTTGCGTTAATGCGTTAAAGAAATTAAAATGAATTTGCGTTATCGCGGTTATCACAATAACTTTGACAGCCTTAATTCTTACACATTTGGCGATTAATGGTTGTTGTTGGCCTTTATCGTGCTTTAAGGTTCTGGACAATGGTACCATCCAGGAGTTAGACCGCCCCTTCACCCTGCTGCAGAACAAAGAGGGTGCTCTCTACAAGATGGTGCAACAGATGGGCCAGGCCGAGGCAGCAGCCCTGCTGGAGGCAGCCAGGCAGGTGAGGGGAACAATACAGCTTACTTTAAAATATGCACATGTAGTTTTATTATTATTATTTGGAACTTGGACTTGTTTTTACTGAACGGATGATTTTCACTCTTTGAAAGGCAACACACAAGTCTTGACAGCCAGAGAGCAGCAGAGCACGATTTAAAAAGACTGTAAGTAGTCTCTGAGAACACCTGAGGTCTATCATCACACTCGACACAAGAAGAAGACACAAAATCACCCTAAAGGTGGTTCTCTTTCTGGTAAACTAAAGTTTAGGATTTTTTTAGGATCAAAGGATTTTTTAGGATTTTTTTATTGTTTTTTTTTAAAAGGTGGTTGTTAAGTTAAAACTATTTTTTATCACTGCTACATGTGAATAAGCCCGTCTTCTCATGCACCTGTCCAGTGAATGTGCGTGTGTGATACGTACTGTCCTGGAAATCCAAACTGTGAAACTTCAGTAAAGACGGTGCTATGACGGTGCTATTCTTTTAATTGCAATGCAAATGTCACAATATGCTAATTTTATACATTTCCTCATAAAGATGATTTTTAATTTTTAAATGTTCGGGTCTTCACACCTTGTTAAAACAGTTGCTGAGCCCATCAGGGAAAATATGACTTTTTAAGGTAAAAACTTTTTTTAGATTTCTGTGTAAATACTATACCAGTGTATATTTTGATCACCAAAGAAATATTTGTAGGTGTTTTATGCAGCATAAATAAATGAGTGTATACTTCTTCCTTCTCCTTTTTCGGACATTTATTTATGTTGATTATTTATGTTGTTTATGAGAATTTGCTTACGGTTTGTTATATGTTTACTGTTCATTGTGGGAATGCTGATTCAGCATTTTAAAGGTTTATTTCACCCAAATACTACTCTGTCTGTCTGTCTGTCTGTCTGTCTGTCTGTCTCTGTCTCTTTGTGTTTAGCAATGCAATTCATCTCTCCGATATACATACAAAGCATTTCTTCTTTCCGCCTATTAGGGAAAATTCAAATTTACCACTTGACAGTATTACAGTTTAGCTTCCAGCGTTTCTAGCAATGTATTTCAGCTCTTAGCTTCAGCTTCCAACTTCTAGGTTTTTCAGCAGTGCCGTGCAATGCATTTGAGTTTTAACATTTTTAGGCAAGTCATTTCACATTTCTACATTTTGAGCAATACTTTGCAATTAATTTCAGCTGTCAGCATTCCCATGCATTTTCAGCAGGAAATGCATTTTCTAGTTTCATTTGTTTTTACTTATTTGTTATTTGTTATTTGAAATAAATAAAAATAAAATGAAATAGTTGTCACTGTCCACTCATTTATCAACATGAATCCCATGAAAATATTTGTTAAATCTATACAAGATAGGCATATCGTTCAAATTTGGAACATGCATGAGTCCAACAAGGATGAACTGATTAGATTTTGGGTCAAAGGTCAAGGTCACTGTGACCTCACAGGCCTTAATACAGCAAGTCATTTTAACATTTAATCGAACCACACTCCCATTTGTAATTAGATTTTAGATAACCATAATAGCATTTTTTCCTTGTCAAAATTGTATTCTTACCAGTCAGAATGGTAATAAGATATCCAAAATAACATTCTTCAGTCAGAAGTTTACGAGAAAAAAAGTCGTAATATTACGAGAATAAAGTCATAAGTTTAAGAGAAAGAAGTCGTATTATGAGAATAAAGTCATAATATTAAAAAGTAGTAATTTTATGTGCTATTTCCTTTTTTTCTCGTAAAGTTATGACCTTATTCTCGTAATATTACGACTTTTTTTCTTGTAATTGTAAGACTTTTTTTCTCGTAAAGTTATGACTTTATTCTCGTAATATTACGACTTTATTCTCGAAAAATCGCAGGTTTTTTTTTTTCTCAATGTGGCCCTAATACTCCGTCGTACGTTTTAACATTTCATAGCTAGACTGTATATACATTTATATTGCAGGCATCTGTATTTTGTTATTCTTCCTAGGGCAAATGACGTCACATTTGGTTAACGTAATTTGTCACCAGGTAAGGTTCCAGGTCAAGGTCTGTGTGGTTGCTGGGCGGAGTGAACGGGGTTTCCCACACCGACCTGCAGGGTTCTTCCTCCACGCTCTGGATTCACTCTCTCAGGCCGCCATCTTCACCTGAACTCCTCGAGTGGATAACATCGTCCTAAAGGTGAGTTTGACTATTGTATTGAAACGTTACTCAGTCTGTCGTGATTTGGATATGTCGCCCGGTTAATGTGGCTGTTAGTTAAGGAGGTAGGCGCCGTATTCCGGTCGTTTACCGACTCGAACATTAGTTAGCTAGCTAACGGTCAAACTGCTAGCTAACGGTTAAACTGACAGCTAACGGTTTAAATTGCTAGCTAACGGTTAAACTGACAGCTAACGGTTTAAATTGCTAGCTAACCGTTAAACTGACAGCTAACGGTTTAAATTGCTAGCTAATGGTTTAAACTGCCAGCTAACGGTTTAAACTGCAAGCTAACGGTTAAACTGCAAGCTAACGGTTTAAACTGACGGCTAACGGTTTAAACTGCTAGCTAACGGTTAAACTGACAGCTAACGGTTTAAATTGCTAGCTAACGGTTTAAACTGACAGCTAACGGTTAAACTGCAAGCTAACGGTTTTAACTGCCAGCTAACGGTTTAAACTGCAAGCTAACGGTTAAAGTGCCAGTAACTATTAGAAGGTCTATATCAGTACCAGGAAGATATAACTACATTATATGGGTTTGATTAATGCTCTGGGACAGGGGTCAGCAACCTTTACTATCAAGAGACATTTTAGACAAAATAAAAAATAAAAATCTGTCAGGAGCTGCAAAACATGTGATCATTGTGATGAAGGTAACACAGTTTATAGTCTAAGTATATAGTATATAAGTCTAATGCAGTGAGGGCCAAAGAGACAATGTACTACAGAGTATTAGGGCCACAGTGAGGGAAAAACATCTGAGATTTACAGAATAAAGTCAAAATATTACTAGAAAAAAAGAAAATAACACCTAAAATTACTACTTTATAATATTATGACTTTATTCTCCTAATATTAAAACTTTTTTTCTTGAAAACGTCCAACTTTATTCTTGTAATATGACTTTTTTTCTTGTAAAGTTACGACTTTATTCTCGTAATTTTAAGACTTTTTTCTCGTAATATTAAGACTTTTTTCTCGTAATATTACGACTTTATTCTGGTAATATTATGACTTTATTCTTGTAATTTTACAACTTTATTCTCGTAATATTACGACTTTATTCTCGAAATCTCAGATTTTTTTTTTCCTTAATGTGGCCCTAATACTCCGTCGTACCATAGACCTTCAACAATGATAAATAAAAATGAAAATGTAAACAAAAAAACAGTTATTTATTTCCATTTTTTTAAATCCACAGGGAGCCACTGGAGAGGAGCTGAAGAGCCGCAGGTTGCTAAGAGACCCCTGATCTGGGAGAATTCCCCTGCCAACCTCTTATACCGAGGAGGGCGCCGTTAGACTCTACATGCTCTGCGTCCCCTGGTAATGTCTCTTCTTATTCTTCTTATAACTTTATTTTTCTCATATGTCAGCCTGAATATGCCTGTATTCGTCCTTCTGTCTCAAGCGCTCCGTTTTAGTGTATTTCAACAGAATTGTGTTTGCTAGGCAACAGTTTGGGTCCATGTTTACTTCCTGTCAGCTGATGTCATTCACATCCACTGCAACAGGAAATAAACTGGGACACATTTAGAATGTTTATGTTTAAAACCGTGTTCGTGATGGTCTAAATATTGTACATTTGTGACATCATAAATGTACAATATTTAGACATATTTAGATATTCTACAATAAATAGGTAAAAATGTGTGTTTATAAGTTAATGAAAGATCTTTAGCTGCAAGAGGCGTCTCCTGATTAATCATGAGCAGGAAGGTTCATGTGGAGAACACCAGGTACGTCACATGAGGAAACAAACAGGCTACGTGTGCAAAGTTCAGAGAGCAACGAACAAATAGTCTTAAAAAGATCAATGTGACATTTTGGAAATTCAAAAGGCACCAAATGTAGAAATGAAAAGGCTCGAGGAGAGTCACTGTGGAGCGACGGGTTCTAACTTACAAATGGAAGAGGCACTAGAAGATTCACAGTGAACGCACAATTTCTGAACACGGGCTGTGTGTATAGGTCCGTATATTTAGCATTTTGATAGTTTAACAGTATTTATATAGCACTTAAACCTGATTTATAATATAAAAGACTTGAAAATCTCACATTTTACAATATGGGAACTTTTAAAGTTAAATTAACATAATATATAACCTAACATTCTTTAGGAAACACTGTTATTAGCGCATTTTTTACGTTGATGTATCCTACACAAAATGCCAAGCAAGTAAGTTGTTCACCTCTAAACTCCTCCTTCTTATTGCAGCCCTTGTTGGTCCCAGAAGCAAAGTTCAACTGAGGGTCCACCAACTGCAGCCCTCTATCATTGGCCATCCATGGGTAAGTTCACATTCAAACTTGTGTATTTACGTTTTTTTAATATACACTCACGGATTTATAAGGCACACCTAGATAAACTAATGCAGTCATAGTATATAGTATGTTGAAAAATAAAAGGTCATAGTATGTTGAAAAAATAAGTCATGGTATGGTATGTTGAAAAAATAAGTCATTGTATAGTATGTCGAAAAAATAAATAAAAGTCATAGTATATTATGTCGAAAAAATAAAAATATTCATAGTATAGTATGTCGAAAAAATAAAAAGATTCATAGTATAATATGTCGAAAAAATAAAAAGATTCATAGTATAGTATGTCGAAAAAAAACATCATAGTATAGTATGTCGAAAAATAAAAAGTCAATTATAGTAAGTAGAAAAAAACATCATAGTATAGTATGTCGAAAAATTTAAAAAGTCGTATAGTATGTCGAAAAAATAAATAAAAGTCAGTATAGGATGTCAAAAAAATAAAAAGATTCATAGTATAGTATGTCGAAAAAAAAGTCATAGTATGTTGAAAAAAACGTCATAGTATAGTATGTCGAATTTTTTTTTTTATAAAGTCAGAGAAAAAACTTGAATTTCCGCCTCACGGTTGTATAGCTCCGCAGAAGACTCAAGTTGCAGTTTACATTCATGTTTGTCCAAAATGTCACCACTTTATAATTTTTTCCTATTAGGACATTTGTGTGAAATTATCATAATTACCATATGAATTTTTGAGTTATTGCATTACTTATCAATCACCGGCAGTACAGGTCTTGGATTCAACCAGTTACCCCTGAACAGATCCCACTGACGCTTCGCAATCCTCTTTTAATGGCACTTGTCTCTCCTTGAAAACCGCTTCAAATCAATACAAACAGAAAGAAATTGGTTCATTAGCCTAGTTGTTTCTGTATTACTTTACCAGGGCCTGGCAGTTATTTGAACTGAGCCCTTTTTTTGCACGAGGATATCGATGAGTTTTCAAAGAATGGGGCTGGTGTAGAAAGTGGAATTATGACAGCAAACAATGCAGTATTGTATTATTCATGAGAAGAAAGTGATTTTTATCCTTCATTACGCTTTTCTTGTGGGCATGACATTGAATATAGAGTAGATTTACATAGGTGTGTCTGTGGGAGCGTCTCATTAAAATCGGATCGTTGAGAAATTCAATAGACAAAATCCTCACTTGTTACAATAAGAGCAACGAGACAATATCCAGAAGTTTTTTGTTTTGCAGTCTTTTAAAAGGCGGCAGTGTGTTAGACTGAATATGGAAAATACTACAGAATAATTGAGAACAGACATCAGAAAAGAATAAGAAGGAAGCCGAGGCCGTTTACTTTAAACACGTAAAAGGAAATATATTTTTTTAAAAATGAAATAACAAAAAAGAAACACATTTCATACAGAAGAGCTGCTTTTGTCATTTGCAGAGGTAATTTACACAGGACTTGAAATGAAAACACTTTACTTGAAGTGGAGCAACAGCAACCGCACCTCACAGTGGAAAGTATTGAGTTTTTTTTTCTTCTTTAAATCATCTTTTGCCCTTCAACTGATGTGCCTACATACCGAGGTTACTGTAGGTGGGGCGGTGTTGTGCCACTTCTGGTAAAGCATGATAAGGTTATGTCACATACTGAGCTTCTTTTAAGGGTTAATATACACTGGCTCTTGGTAATTCACTCGTATGACGTACGCACCATTGAAACATTTACACACAAAATTTAGAGTTATTTTCTCTCCCTCAAAACAAGAATACTCCTTTATATTTTTAAAGACGACAGTTAACAGTTCCAAAATGGTGGCTCTAGGATTGGATTTATCCCACCTACATGAGGCCCTCCCCTTCCACAGACATTCCTATGAACACTTTAATTTTAACAAGCATGGCTCACTAGTTGAAGAAGAAAATGTTTGTTGTGGCGGTCTGCCTGGCAGACACCAGGGGTGTGCATAGGTGTTACTGACTTCTTCCCCAAGGCTCTGATAAGGCAGTTTATATTTTCTCCTTTACGTTTTTTTTTTTTGTCTTCCAGTTCAGGAGCCGTGGTTAGTGGTTGATGCAGGTGCTTTTTGATAGCTGGTTGTGCCCCAAGAACGATATTCCAGGTCCATTTACCGCTGATTAGCATTTGATGTATGGAGGGAGAGGGGCTTTGACAGCCAGAAAGAGTAGGCAAGACGAAATATAAACTGTGAGGTGACGAGATGCGGTCCACGTCTTCTTCATTGTCCATTTTTGTGCAAACTGAGATGTAAACAAAGACTGTCGGAGGTTTGGAAGGGAAGCATGGTACAATAGGCTACAGCAACACACGGAGAAACAGCGTAGAGGGATGCAGTGTGCTCCTTCAACAAACTGACAGGCACAGAGGGCCAGTGAAATAAATAAAGGGCTGGGGGGTGGGAAAAAGAAACTGCCAAGTTTCCTGTGCTTTCTGCTTCACTCAAACTTGCATTTGGAGCTGAGGGAGTTACTTGTCGCCACTATAGCAGCTTCTAATGTGCTTTAAAGTTCGGCTTGTTTGTCACAGGGGCCGAGGAGATTAGGGGATGTTGGAGAGGGGGATACAGAGTACCACAAGAAGTGCCTTAAGAGGTCAACACACACACAGGCACCCACATAAGACTGCTTTATGGTCATGCTCGCTATTGCCTTTCCATTATTACCACCCATCCATCAATTACAAAAGAAAAGTACAAAATATCTACCACACTGCCCCTCTGTTCCCCACCCTTCAACTAGGACAGAACCGTATTCACTTAGTTTTTTATCATTTATATATATATGTATATATGTACACAACAATATGCCTTTGAGGCTGTTGAGAAAAAGGGGGTAGGGGCAGGATGAAGTCTCTGTAGTGAGTCATTAGTTTCTTCATTTCCCTCTTTTTCAACAACAGTTTATCTACAGAAATGTGTGATTCCGATGAGAGACGTGATTCAAGGGGGGGAGCTACCCAAGTTTAGCATCCGTGTTAGATCAGAGATGGATCGTTCAGCGTGAGCGAGCTCGTTGCCGTTGAGTGTATGTCAGTAGACCCAGGAGACGGGAACCCACTGAGAGGTGGTGGACACCAGGTCGACGGCCTCCTCCAGCAGTCGGATGGTGTCGTCGATCTCATTGTTGATGATGGTCTGGTCAAAGTAGTGAGCGTAGGTCCCCTGCAGCAGCTCTGATTCCTTCTGGAGCCGCTGAAGAGAGTCATCCTGAGAGTGTGATTGAGAAAGAGAGTTTAATGACTGGTTTTGCTGTACGGTTGTAACGTGTGATGTGCTTCAAGGCTTCATTTATGATCTAGTTCCATATGTGTGTACTTTAATTCATGCATATTTAGAATTAGGGATGAATGTTTTAAATAAAGTAAGAGTTTGTAGTGTAATTTTATAATGGAAAAAGCCGCGTTTTATATCTTTTATAACTTGCGTGTTGCGCTAGAAAAGGTTAATGTCAAAATTGTATTCAAATTTAGTCAGTTGTAGCTAATTGAAATTAATTTTGTATAGTATGTTGAAAAAAAATAGAGTACAGTATGTCGAAAAAGTCATAGTATGTCGAAAAAATAAAATAAGTCATAGTATATGTAGAAAAAAAGGTTTCATAGTATGTCAAAAATATAAGTCATCGTATAGTATACCATGAAAAACATAATAAAAAAAGAATAGTATGCCATTAAAAATGTTGTATACTAATTAATAATATATTTAAAGTGAGCTGTTTTGTTAGGAAAGTAGCCACAATGCATAAACAACATACTATAACTTGTGATAGCAATTGGATCAAATTTATCTTGTTTAACACTACGTAGACCACCAATGCGTGATTTTTTTTGGAAAATAACTGCAATATAAATCACAATATTGATCAGGGAACAATTAATAATTAGGTAAATAATTCCCCAAAATCATGCATAACACAGGGAGGAGAGGTAGGGTTGGGCCAGATGAATTAAGTTGTATCAAAAATGAAGATGCACCACTGAGAAAACACAATTAAGAGGATTATTAAAGGGATTAGAGGAATAAAAGAGGACACAGCTAGACGACTACTAGTACTACACAAACACAGAGGCCCTAAACAAGCTGAATTCACACCATTTAACCAGTACTTACAGGCAGCTTCTTGCACCACTTTGGAATCTTGAGTGAAAATGAAAATAAGCATGCCAAAGAAAATACAAACATGCTTAAAGCATACAGGACACGTGCACCGAAAGAAACATTAAGCAAAGCAAAAAGGGATGACAGAAATTAAGGTGGTTTTCACACAGTGCAAGTTAGGAAATTATTAAATATATTAGATGAAATTAATGCGTTAGTATGTGCAAATAAATTTGAACAACTAGCGTGAGTGAGAGAGGAAGCAAGAAAGTATTTGTGACTGTACCTCAGTCATGCCTGGGGTGACAGTGGGAGCTGCGATGAAGACAACATAGGGAGCAAAATCAGCTGTCCTGAGGATCTTTAGTGCCTGATGAGAGAAAGAGAGAGACATTTTGATTTTAATTCTGTAGTTCTTCCACCCAAATTGCCCAACAAAGTGTATGCAAATGTTGGTAAAACTAAAAGTAAAATAGGAATTAAGCATTTCAACAAGAGGTAACTTGAGGCCACTTTGACAAAAAAAAATAGATGCAATAAAACGTTTTGCATGCGTGCCAGTGCCTTAATTCACACCAAACGCGAAGCAAACTTTTTGCGCGGCACTAATCGATACAAACTCCATTTAGAAAACAAGCATTTTAAAAGTTTGTTTGCTTGTCATCTTGCGGACAGACCTGACCAAGCATGAATCCAGACTTTTTATAAATTGGCATCATGTAGTTATTTCGGCATCCCTTTGATCCATTTATTGCGATTAAAGTGGAAGTGAATCAATCAACCAAGTCAAGCTGGTTCACTAAATGGATTTCCACTGTAATGAACAATTGTATAACAAATGTCAGCATTTAAAGGAATGAGCAGCTTTGATGGCAAGAGCGCCGCTATGTTGTAGTACTCTCGCCTGTGATGTGGGTTGAAGGAGAACACTCCTTTAGTGTTTGCTTTGGTGATGAGCTTTACTTTGATGGTAGTTGTGGTATGCTAATGTTGAGCCGGTAGCTAGCAGAGGCTACAGGCAAGTTACGTAAACAAACGCTATATCGTAGGCTTCAGAATAAAGTAGTGCTCTCAATGTTTATTTTCTTCGCAACCCTGTCTTTTGTAACATGATCACACCGTTACATATCCATAATGCTGCAGTGCTTGCATGATATTTAACCTCTGGTACATGATGAGCGAAAAAGCCCTTTTTCTTATGAGTGTAGTGGTAGATATCAATGAAGGCGCAAGTGATGGATTTTAAAGATTTATTTGCATTTGATCTTTATGACATTTTCTCCACTTTAAATTATCTGGTTCACAGTATTCCATGCCCTTGAGTGCAGAAATGTGACGAAACTAGTCAGACTGCTGTCATGATTTTTTTTTTTTATGGAGAAGGGTCTCCAGGTCTTTTGATACCTGTGGCTCGACATCCAGGATGGAGATCATGCCCTGTGCATGAATCTGCCTGATAGTCTCCAGCCTGGTTCCATACATGGCGTCCTCGTGGCTGCCGTACTCCAGGTAGTCGTTGTTGCTGATGTCCTGCATCATCTGATCGTGAGACACAAAGTAGTAGTTCTTTCCGTTCTCCTCGTCCTTCTTAGGAGGCCGAGTCGTGTCTGAGCAGAGAGACAGATGGCGGACTGATAATTTAATCTACAATTGACACTTTTGTTATCTTGTGTAATTTTTATGTTAGTGTGTCTGTTCTTACGAGGGATAGGGTAGGCGAAGCGGTCAGGATGTTTGGTTATGAGTGTGTTCTTGATGTGCCTCCTGCCAACTCCATGTGCACCTGAATGAAAAGAGATGGCAGACAATTAATTTAAGCAACAGGCTGGTCGATCAACACTTTGAAACTATGTCTTAATTGCCGGAGATGCTCGCAGTCTTTCGGTTAATGCCGTTTCTGTTGCCGGTCAATATTAAAAAGTAAATTAAAAAGTCCTATCCGGAATACAGTACTGTACTTCAAATCACATTTTATAGTGTACTGTACTTCATATTTTACAACATACTGTACTCTTTTTTTTTACTGTAACATTTGCATACACTTTGTAGGGCGGAAGAACTACAGAATTAAAATCAAAATGTCTCTTTCTCAACAGGCACTGAAGATCCTCAGGACAGCTGATTTTGCTCCCTATGTTGTCTTCATCGCAGCTCCCACTGTCACCCCAGGCATGACTGAGGTACAGTCATAAATTTTCTTGCTTATTTTATAGCGTACTGTACTGACTTTAACGACTGACATGTTTTACCATGTACTGTACTTTAAAGACGGACATGTTTTACCCCATACTGTACGCTAAATGACATGTTTAACAGCTGTCACATTTTACTGCGTACTGTACCTTCAACGACTGACATGTTTCATAGCGTACTGTACTTTAAATTAAATATTTTATGGCGTGCTATACTTCTACATACTTTACTCTGACTTTAATGACTAACATATTTTTACAAATAAAATAGTTCACTCACCAAGCAAGACCAACGTTTTCCTTTTGAATGACGGCACTTTGACCACTTCCTCATACGTCACCAGATCTAGTTGGTCAAACACTGCAGAACAGAGAAAAACGTTGGTTTAGCACAGCATCAGTTGGAAAAAAATAAAATAATCTGACTATGACTCTAAAGCTGGTTAATATACACTGCCAGTTTATTAGGTACACATAGGTAAACCTTACACTGTCTGATAAAACCGTCCCGCAATTGATCCTACTTCATGAAGGATATTGTGTTTATTCAACTTATTTGTAATTTTGGAGACTTCTCCGTATAACAGAATACAATTCTCTAAAAACTGTTTAAACATGAAGGGAGAATTCATTGCAGGACTCAATCAAACTGGACATACCTGATAAACTGGCAACTGAGTGTGAATACAAACATCTGAAATAATAAATGCAAATCTAATAGTGAATCATAGGGGACACAAGCAATGCTAAAGAGATTAAAATAAATTACAATGTTTTATCAATGTGGCTTGAATCAAGCATAGAACCA
Organism: Sebastiscus tertius; assembly: GCA_916701665.1. NCBI lineage: Eukaryota > Metazoa > Chordata > Actinopteri > Perciformes > Sebastidae > Sebastiscus > Sebastiscus tertius. Next base: position 122,118 of record CAKAOH010021609.1, on the reverse strand, counting down.
AATGTGTTTCTAATATTTAGAGCTATTCAAACTAGGACCCAATGAAGGTTAAATACCTTGAGAAAGCATAATAAACAAGTTTTAATAATATTTGAACTAACCTTGGTCAAATAAAAAAGTAAAACCAAGCCGAGCAATTCTAAGCTGATTAGCATCTCGTCAATTTGAATTACTAATAATAAACCAAACAGAGCAGCCGTCAGTCAAAAGTCAAGGAGACATTAGGAAGAGGAGGAGGTTTAACAGCAGAAAGAGGAGGAAGAAAACCAGAAGCTGGACGCCAGCTGTCTGGAGTTACTTACATGCAGCCATGTCATTGGGTAAGAGACAGCATGAAATATGGACAAAGGGTGGGAGCGGAAGGGTTAATAAAAAGACACCATAAAAGAAGACAAATTGAACAAAAAAAAAAAACACCAACTTGTAAAACATCAAAAGCTGTTAATTGCAACGCGGTTAGTTACTGAAAAAACGAGGCAAAATCGAGTAGGAGAGGTCTGACAGAGGGAAAACGCAACAGGCACTTGCACTGTTTAGCCTTTTGTGCGCTACTCGCTGAGCTATCAAATTAAATGCTTGTAGTGGGTTAGCTTAGCTCTGTTGAACACTGTTTGTTGGCTTACCTGCGTTGTGCTTGGCCAGGTACTTGTCTTTGTACTGCTTCTTCTTCTTGCCAAACCAGGTACAACTGGCCTGCTGTTCCTGTTTGGTCTTCTCCATCGCTATACACGCCACGCGCCTGAGAAAGAACACATGTACTGTTAAATTAAATGGCCTTGTCTGTAATTATTATAGCTGCTAAAGGAAGGGTATACACATACAGACAGGAAACTTGAATAGCCAGAAAATGAAAAATAAACAATACAAGGACAAGCTTGCAAGTGAAGCTATTCCTGAACCCCTGTGGTGTATTTGGCAACACATCTGTCACTTCTGATAGAAGCACCAGGTTCAAATCCTGGCAGGAGTGTCTGGCTTTACAACGCTTTCTTGGCCAATGTTATGACATGTTGGAAAAGATGTCAGTTGTTAAAGTACAGCACGCTGTCTAATACAACAGTCCTGCAATAAATCATGTTTTTGTTGAAACTGTTGATTGAACTGTATGGTTATTGTGGAGGCTGCAGTTTGTGGTGCTCTTTAACTGTATTGCTGTATAATGCAGCGCAATTAGATCAAATACAAAGCTGTTTAAAGGGACAGTGTTTAGGATGTGGCAACATCTAGTGGCGTGTTTGCAGATTGCAACCAACTGAGTAACCCTCCGCTCACTCCTCTCTTTCTTAAGACTGTGGTAACGTGAGCCGTCAAGTGCAAAACCGTGGTAACGCCGTTCGCCTCGCTCAGATAACACTACTTCAGGAGCAATGTGCGGCTGGCGGTTCCACGGTTTCGCACTCACGTTACCGCAGTTTCACAAGCGTGACGGAGAACTACGGTGGCCTTCAGGTAACGTAAAAATAAGAAAGTCTAGAGTCGGTGTTTGGTTTGTCCATTCTGGGCTACTGTAGAAACATGGCGGACTTCGTGAAGAGGACCTGCTCCCTATGTAGATTTGAAGGGCTCATTCTAAGCTAACGAAAACACAACGATTTCTTAGTTTCAGGTGATTATACACTAATGAAAACATAGTTATGAGTATTATATTCCATTTCTGCTAATAGTCCCCTTGAAATGTCCCACACTGGCCCTTTAAACATAAACTAAACATTACAACCTCCATGGATGTAGGACCTATTGCAGGGCTGTTGTATTAGACTGCATTAACTTTAGTTAGGTGTACCTAAAACTGAATGTGAATACACCCCAAAATATAGTACGGATAAGACGTTTGGTGTTGGTCAGCTGTTGTACTCACCACTCCTGTAGCTCAGGTGAGGGGATGAGGCCCGCTGTGCCGTTCTTGGTGTTCTCCAGCTTCCCCTGCCACCAGTTGTGGTCGTCCTTGGAGATGATCTGAATGATGTCACCCACCCGGAAGCGAATGCCTGCCTCCTTGCATGGAATGAGGTCGTCTTTCGCCGGGTCGTACTCAAACTGAGCGCGGACGTAAATCTGTAAGGGCGGGACAGTGAGACAACAACAAAAAATGTTAGGTGCTGACACGGGTGGCAAAGAACAGCGGGAATGTATGGGGAAAAATATGATTGGCCAAGCTGCCCACATAAAAGGAGACTGGCTGCGAAACTGTTAAGTAGTTAGAAATGCTGACGCCGACGCTTGTCGTTAAAAGATAAAAAGACAGCAGAGGGGAAATCAAGAGCGTGTCAGCCGAAGCAGGAAGGGGCACAAACATTTAGAGAAATGAAAAGCAGGACTGCGTACGTATCGTTTTAAATCGACGGCTTATGCACACACATCCATATTTTGTCGTTGCCCTTTATGTCCACTCACGAACCAGTTATGAAGCCTTGATAGCTAGCATGGGATCTAGACACCACTATGATGAGGAACCGAACTTTGCGATGGGGGTGGGAGGAGCTGGGATCTACTTCTACGAAGGGTCCACTTAGAGACGTCTTACCTTGATGGACAATTTGTCCTTGATAGCAGGTCTGGAGATCTATGGGGTTGAGAGCATCACACACACACTTACACATATATCATGCAGTAGAAAACGTTGGGGGGCATAAACAAAGGAGGTGTGATGAGGGATACAAATTTGGATGCGGAATCTTCTATATTATGTTTGAACCGCATTTTGTGTATATGTGTGTGATCTCAGAGCATCGTAAACACATCATGAAACAGACAAAAATGGCAGAAATCAAGTGATCTTATCAAACATCGGCTCAACTGTGTATGAAACCTTTCCAATGTCCGAGGGAGGCCAAAGCAGAGTAGAGCTAAGGCCCGACATTGGAAGAGCAAAACTCGATGGAAACATAATAGATGTGATGGGAATGGAAGAACGCACGAGTGCTTTTAAGTGCATGCATGCAGATTTGGACTTGTTGGGACGAGTGTTAGTTTTGTCGCATCAGTAGCAGATTGTAAAGCAAAGGGAGGAATTAAAAGGAGTGCAGTTGTGGTGTAAAGAATTAGGAAATCTCACCTGGCGGCCTTTGGGCTGGATTGTCGCTGGCAGGTCCTAGATGGGACGACAGAAGTTTTTGTGTAAGTATTTGATTTGACCAAACGAAAAACATAAAAACAGCTAAAGATGCTTTTGTGATGGCATTGTATGCTTTTATTTTGATTGTTACCAGGTAGCGGGAAACAACATGCAACACTGATCCAAGATGTAGTGATTTGATGGTTTGAACCTTAACCTTTTATGTAATATTTTCATATTTGGTGTTACTGTTTTTCCCTAGAACAACTCTTAATAATAGATAAATAGACAGAGGAGCCTCTAATAGCTAGTATATTTAGCCTGTATATATATATATATATACTGTTTATTTCCTTTATTTAAGGTGATTTTCTTCATGGACTTTTGTATATACTTGTGTACTTTTGTACATGTAGCCTATATTTATATATTATTAATGTATTTCCTTGTATGGATTTAAAACATTGTGTTAGTTACAATGACAAATTTAAATAAAAAAAGACACCATATTTAATGTCTGGCATTTTTTGTCTTTTTACCATCCTGCTGCTATTTCTGAGAGTGAATGTATGTGTGTAAGGGTGAAAAAGGAGAACCGGAAACATACCAGGATGGAGCTGGTGACACTAGCGTGACCATTGGCAGGCGACTGTCGGGACACATCTGGTGACTCTTTCTGCAACAGAAAACACTAGATGAATATTTTTTTTTCCCCACCATAGAATATGCAAACATATATGCAAGTGTGTGTGATTCCCTACGTCACAACACATGGACTGGGACCGGTAACTGGGGACAATCTTGAAGGTGATGCTACCCCTCATCTCCCTCTGTTTGGAAAAGGGGATAAAATGCATGTTACATGTGAGCTTTTAATGGAAATGATGCCCAACTATTGACATTTCAGACACTACCAAAATAATACTGTTAATAAACACTGTCACTATTTTAGTCCACACAGCAACAACTTTTGGCACAAATGTAAATCAAATATGTTACATGCTAAACCGATATGACATACTACGAATACTGCAGTCCAAATCTGGAAAGCGAGGAGGCGAAAATCTGATCTGATCACTTACCAGCATCTTTTGAAGCTGTTCTACCGTCTGATTGGCAACGCTGATGCCATTAATCTCTCGGATCTCATCTCCCACATGCAGAGTCCCTGGAGCGAAGAAATAATGAATTAATAAAGGCTACAAATGAGGCTTGGGTGTTGAAACATCAGTGCTGCGTGAAGGTGAAGCCAAATGGTGAAAAAAAAAAAAGCAGGGGTTATTGAGATGGCTGCAGGGGAGCCTGACTAATGTAAGGAAGAGTTACATTTCATTTTGATTTCAATTACCAGAAGTTAGTCCAATAAGAGTAACACTTATCTCCCCACCTACTTTATAATCTCCATGATTCATTTTATTTGGGGAGAAAATCTCATCAGATTGACAAAATGAATGTCTGGATGTGCCTAATAAAAGTCACGTTGTGCCATAGTATTTTGATCTGGATGCATACCTTGTCGATGAATCATTCCACCGTGCATGATTCGGGCCACGATACAGTGGTTGAGTTCGTTCATTTTCAGAGTTATGCCCTAGAAGAGGCAGACAGGGTCAGAGGGATAACTGATAAACAGCAGAGAGTGACAATATTGATTTAAATCCCTTTTATAACTGTACACCGCTCAAATATTCCATTTCACTGTGAGATACATCACCGTACATTAGTAACAGACGCTCTAACTTCACGTTTCATGAGTGAGCATGTACATTCATCCATTTGTGAAATTGAGTGCGGTCTTTTGTTTCTGTCTACGCACCATGGGCTCATCGGTGTTCTTCTGAAACTGGACCAGGCGAACCCTGGTGACATTCTCCAGGTCCATGTCTCCGTTGGTGCTGTCTGGGGAGTCTCCGTTCAGGTAAGGTGAGGTGGGCGGGGGGGTCACCCTCAGCGCGTCGTCGCTGTAGACCTCGTGGGCCACCACATCGTGGGTCTGCAGGAGAGCCTGGAGGGAACACAGACAGTCAGGAATGGATGCAACTGCAGAGTTTGTTCTATAGGTGCAAAAAATGTGTGCAATGCTGTACACACAGGACGATGTTTTTGGCAGCCACAGGCTATTTAAACAATTGTTGTTGGTGGCAGTAATGTCGAGACTGCAATCCTAAGTTGGCTTTAAGAAGCTGGAGAAGAAAATGTTTGCATAACTAATAAAACATGCCACTAAATCCCAGTCAGGAGGAAGGTAAACTGTACTCACAGTATCGTTGTGTGTACGTGAGTGTGGCTTACACTAATCCTCTTTGGCCACTAATCACGTTACTGACACACAGTGTGTTTTTACAGAAACACACATCTACTTGCCGCGTTTGCCAAATGATCACATCTGCTCATCCGAGCGACAACATGTTCCCTGATGATGCACGGCAGACGCGGAGGGCTCAAACAGCTGGCGCTAAAGGCTCCTGACTTATGGTGAACATTAGTGCGGCTGCACAGAACAACTGTTTCAGGCATTACAACGGATTAACAAGTGTTTAACAATGAAAAGCAACGAAATGCACACTAAGTTGATGATTAACAGGGAACAAAGTGTGTCCTCGGATCATTGCCTCACAAAAGAATGTCATATACTACACAGGAATAAGTGAAAGAGTTGTGAGGCTACTACCACGCCAAAGAAGCCCTTCACACCCTTTCAGCTATCAGCACTTTTCACTGCATGAAAAACGCAGCCGGTCAGGTTGGAGAGCAGGACGGGCTAATTGGATTGAAGCGAACCTAAAGCGTGAACTGCGACAGCTCCAGTAAGTGGCACAGACTGAATCAGCACAGGGAAACACCTCTAGTGCGTCTAACTGGGCTATAGAAGTGACAGTATCATCCTGTATTTAGCTGCTGTGGAGATTTGTAAGTGACAACCAATCAAAAGATGAGAGCTCAACAGTGATCGCCTGCTTTTGAACGGCTTCCTGAAGCGAATTTCCCGTTCATTTACTCCGTTGACGTTATAGAAAATCATAATATTTTAAGAATGGAACCGAACCAACTACCTATGAGATGAATCTGGACAATAAAACATTTAATTTAGCACAAAAAAAACAAACACTGGACAACAGAAAAAAACCCGCAAAAGGTACAAGACTGTGCGTACATTCATTATTTTACAAGTGAAGGAACTACGTAGAACTACTATGGCGACTCGAAGCCTCTGGAAAAAACTTTTAAACCTACCATTGTTGATCTAAAAATGATGAAATGCAATTCCCTCACTAGCCGTTCGCAGGTGCGGTGCACATTTCCATGGTAACAGCGAGCTCCACCAATCAGAGTTACACTTAGGATTGTGGGTAGTACCTCGCCATGACATCGCAAATAAAACATGTTTTTTTTAAAGCAACTTGTGGCTTCTACGGGAGCATACACCATCGTTTCACAATCTCGTAGCTCGTGGCGAGTCGACCTCAGATGGTTACGATGTTATGGATAATAATCAAGAATATGAATGGGATTTTCATTTCTGGAAACTTTACTGTTGAGCTCTATATACAGTATATCTACAATACAACTACAGTAAAAGTCTAGTCATCCACTCACTGAAATCATACATTTGCTATTATACTGTTGAAATAACTGCGATGAAAACTGCAGCCACACAACAAGCTACACTTCTGGTATGTCAACAATGTTCTACCTTCACATGAAATCCATTTCCTCTGCCTCAGTTTTCACTCTCCATGTCCGTCAACAATATCTGCCTATTCCCAGGACTGTTTCAGCTACTAGACTTATCTGACAAACGTGGTGGTACTGAAGTTCCTGTATATCCACACTGAAGCCAGGCTGCCACTCTTTAATGCTTCTCTCTCTGTTCTTTCTCCCCTCCACGTGTCGATCCCTCGCCAAGCTCAGGTACTAAGCAGCTTTGAGGCCGAGGGAGTTATGTGGATTGTCCACAGAATCCGACTTCTGACTAGGGCTGCCTCTGCTTAGTCGATCACTCGACTAATCAGGTCGTTTTGATCTTTAAATGTCTTTAGAGGATTAGTCTGTTTTTTTATCCTTTTTCATGCTGAATGACTTATTTCCAAGAAACTTAGGTGCACATCTCTGTTAAACACAAGATTTAAAGTGGTGTTTATGTGTGATTCTTTATGTAGACACTCAACTAATTGATTAATCGACAAAATCACGAGTGTCATGGCCTTTGTTATGGCCTTTCTATTCTTACCTTTCACAATTAAAGCCCTAGACATATAATATTCACAGTATTTTGCATGTTCGTGTTGTTTTATTTTGTTAATTTTCTTTGCCCTACATCCAACACAGTAGATGGTAATCTCACACACCAATAAGCATGCCCTACATGCACAGGTCAAAAAAATCTGAACCTGTGAAATCAATAATGTGTGTGTTTCTGTAGTATCCCACCATGAAATGTGGCTGTGTGAGGATCCTCCTGAGCTCCTTGGCCTCCATGTTCTCTGGGTAACAGGAGAGGGTTTCCAGTACCTGGTGAAGAAAACAAAGACAAGGAGACAGACGTGTGAATATGAAGAATGCTCATAATAAATAACATTGACAATCAATGTCACAAGATCACATCGGATTCTGGTCATCGTATGTTCATTATTTATATGCTTAGCCTAGAAAGCTCAACCTGTTTGTTCTCATCTTAAATGGACAGTGTGTAGGATTTGGTGGCATCTAGTGGTGTGTTTTTATATTGCAACCAACTGAATACCCCTCTGCTCACTCCCCCTATTGAGTGAAATTAGTCTCAAAATGCTCACAAATGTGTTTTACATGATCTATAAATGAGAAATAAGAACGATTTTTTGCATAATCTTGGGTACTCACAAATGTGTGTTCCAATCTACATGTAAATACCAATCAATCTGAACACATTTTAAATCGTTTTTACAAACACACATATCGCAAGCTGAATAAATATTAATATTTAATTTAAAATTTTTTAACTTCAACTTCAAAGATCTGATCATTTTCGTGTGGAACATTTGAGGTTATTTTCACAGTCTCCACAAATGCATGCTGCGTTTAAGTACTGGTGGGAAACTGGGACATCTGGTTTTGAAGGAATATGAATATTATACTCCATTTCTGCTAATCGATCCCTTGAAATGCTACACACCGGCCCTTTATATTGTCCCCTTATTCAGTGAACATGAGCAACAAGTTCCTCACCTCTTTGGCTCTCTGCACTCCGTCACTTGGAGGGTTTCTGATCTGAGGGGACGACCTGGTGTTGATTTTGTCATAAAGCTGAAAAGACAACAATACATTTTATCTCATTAAAGATGAAAAACCCAAACAACACCAAGTATTAGAAGTAGTAAATAGAAGGTACATATTGGACAAATACTAGCCGAGTCTTGACTTGTACTGACATCTACTGGGCACAGTTGGTATTACACAGGATATTGTGGTTTTACTCACATCTAACAGGGTGTGGAGGTGCTGATCCTGGAAGACACTGTGGAGGAAGTCCATGTCTTTCTCACTGCAGTCCGTCAATGCGTGGATCTCCTCTAGACTGTCCAAAACCTGTGATACTGCCCCTGCACGCACACACACATACACATGTATATAGAAGTTATACACTCAGATGTAGACTGAATCACAAGTACACTGAACAGACACACTCACAAGTACACCAAGCAGTCTCCTGCAAACATCCAACATAAAAATGCAAACACTGGACATGACAGACACTCATTCATAAATACAGCACATGTTAACACATCCACAAACAGGCAAAAAATAAAAAAATAAATAACACCAAGCAGTAGACGTCACAACAGAAAACACACACAAACACTCAGATACGATTTGAACCCCAAGTACCTGCTGCATCGCCCACACATGCAGCAAAACCAGAGAAACAGCGGTATATGGCATCAATACAACATCAGAGGAAAGTCACTTCAAAAAAGTCACAGTGTGGATGATGGGTTAGGAGCAGTACGCCCGAGAAAAATGCAGAATATAAAAAAAAAAAAATGCAAAAATGTGTAGAGGAAAATTAATTCAAATCAGATTTATAATTTCTTAAAAAGTGTAAAAAGAGTAGCCTTCCCACTCAAATTAAACATGTACTGTATAGAATAACATATCAAATTCAAAAGATATGTGTAGTCTACATAGTAAACACGCTCCTTGGTGATAAAGAGAGAAGAAGAAGTGACGTGTTTAGATGACAGACAACAGTGAAGTGTGGTCAGAATACATCTGCTGCTCACTGATCCTTAAACTACCACTGAATTGATTAGTAGGAGGTGATATGATATTGCATCACCAGGGAATGACCTCCATCTCTTAACAAATGAGTTCATCAATATTTAATTTATACCACTTTCACACCAATGACCAGGGTTGGACCAGGGTTATCTGACCTTGTTACATTGTGTTATCTAATATGATACTATAGGCCACATTTACAAACGGATTAGACACTTGAAGACACTGAAATGTAGATTTCACTCACTACAACATCCCAGCAAAGATTTGCTTCATATAGTCGACTACTAAAGTTGTTCAGCTGAGCATGTGGCAACTGATTGATAATGGAAGAGCTTGTCCAAACATAATAAAATGAGTTGATATTTCATTTAGTTTACTAATTGCTTGATAATGGATACTGGGTTTGTGACTTTACGACAGATGGATCTTTTTGAAGGTTTATTTTGAAAGATAAAAAGTTAAAAAAGGTAACGTTACAAATAGAACTTGTGCAAACGCGCTTTAAAAACAGATGCGGTACCGAGAGGTGGTCGGCTTATTATTAACGCGGTGTGTTTCCGTGTAACGTTGCAGCGGATGTCTCTCTCATTCAGCAGCCTTGTTGTGTCCGTATACGTTGTCCCTCATCGTCCCGTCATCTACCGCTTTTTTCTTCCTCACCGCGGACGGCAATCAACCCTGGTTCAACCCTGGTTGAGTCTTTGGTGTGAAAGGGGTTTTACAAACTTTGGATTACTTTGGATCATTACAATTTTTTTTTAAGTGAATTTTTAACAATCTTGAACAGAACAACAAGAGTCTGCGTTCACAAGAAAAACACCCCAGAGTAATAGATGAAAAGATGAATATGGAGAAAATAATCCCATTTACAAACATGTATAATATGAGCTAATAATGAGACTGTATTACTGTGAGCCATGAAAGACAAACAGCAGACGAGAAAACATGATTTAAGCTGTTAATAACTTTGGGGAAACCTTGTTATAGGTCTGTTTACATGCATCGTACTACTCCAATTAGGGAAACTAATTTTAAATAATTCCTGTAATTGATCAATAATTGTTGGTTAATCATTAAGAGCTTATGAAATACAAATCACATTCTATTCCTCGAGCAACATAAATAATATTGTTCTCGAAATGACGACCCCTCTCTGAAGAACAAAACTAAACAAAATAAAATAAAATAAAACAAAATAAAATAAAATAAAATAAAATAAAATAAAATAAATTACTTACTTATTTTTTGCTCTCACTCTATGGTAATTATTTAAAAAATGACCAAAAACTGAACAATAATTCTGCTCTACTTACTTTTCCGGAAGACCTAAATATTCAGGCATTTAAAGCCTAACCTAATGTTGAGTAGTAGTAAAATGTCCCTCTTTACACAGCTTTCGAACTAACACTGAAAACTAAATGTTATGTCTATAACTACTGAGAGGAGTTGAGGAGTGGAACAACACCTGGTTGCCCCGCTGCAAAGCTGGGCTTGGTGAAGAGCGACTATGGAACTGAGGGATGACGCTGGTGACGGATATATACAGTATATATACTGTAGGCAGGGCCTCACATGCGTCACCACAGGTCATCTGCCTTAAAGGGCGTGAATAGAGATGTTTTCAGGTAGTTGATATCCCATACTATATGAGTGAATTGACTGAAAGGGAACTTCAGTGAAACCTGAAAGCTTTAGCAGAAACCTAATTATGATAGAAAATCCCAAGAACACTTAAGCTCTCCATCTTTGTTTTGGGTTTTGTGCATCTCACAAGGTAACAATAATTTGTCAATGTGTGTTTACGGAGCTTCCTGTGATTGGAATAATGAAGATGCATGAAAACAGAATATCATCTTTACAGGTTGAGAGGAAGCATTTGGGTTTTCGTAAAGGGACAGAGGGAGACACTGAGGAAGCCATTTTGGAGGATTAGGACCCACATCATTTAACACAGATAAGACAAGAAAAGCAACTAAAAAAAGCGAGTGATGATGTCATGATGATCAGGGTTCTATGGGTGGGGAGAGGGATACGTACTTTCAGCAGCTAGCAGTCCTAGAGACAGCACAGCAGAAGAAAAACAACACCAAAAAGAAAGAGAGGCTGAGATTAGAGGAGGTGTACCGCTGCAAATACGGATGTAGAGTTCACACCTCACAACGACGAGAAAAAAGAAAGAGAAAAGGCAGATGACAAAGAGAGTCAGAAAGCAGGCAGTGTGAGGAGGCAGGTAGGTAATACAAAGAGGAAGAGGGGGAAATAGAGGAGCAACAGAGAGAGAAAATCAGCAAAAAGCAGCCAAGTCTACGGATAATCTGCTGCAAGCATCTACCGGCAACATGTCTACAATGTCAGAAATAACCCAGTCACCAGGAAGCATGACTGCAACAGACTGCCAGCCTCAGCAGAAAGGACATGCGTGATAGTATCAGTATATCTGGCTGCATATAAACCTGAGCCAATGTGAAGATCTTAACTGGTTGCACTGATTCATTAGGTGGTGATGCACCACACCGCTCACTTTCTACAGTTTATGATATCTGACACGAGCGGTTTCCGTGTGCCGATGATAACGACTGGCAGGTACGGCCTGCAGGTCTTCTTATCGAAAGGAAGTGAAAGTCCGAGGCAGAGACAGGGAAGTGAGGCTATTGGGCAACATCTGTCTTCATCTCGACAGAGGAAGCTCTGCGCAGACAGCTGGAGATCGCATCAAGAATAGAAACCACGAGAATAGAAATCTGGGCTAGAAAGTTAACGTGGTCTTTGGTGCAAATCATCTTTGACCTTACGTGACACCGGTGGATATTCACATGTCAGGAGAACTCACTCTTACTTGTACATGAACCACATCATTTAAAGTAGGGATGTCACGAGGACAGATACTTCGGTACCAAGTCCAAAATTTGGAAAACGTGGCGTACCCTAATCTAAATAACTATTTATTGTCCTTTAGGTTACATTATCCAACAATTCAGCGTGTGTTTTTAACGTCTTTAAAATGCTTATCCTACCTGCACAAACTAATATCTCGGTTATGAATACATTTTGAAAGAACCAAACCTCCCCTAAAACCAGGATAGTGTTCTGCGGTGTGAGTTACCTGAGGAGGTGGGGTCATCTGAGAAGTCATGTAGCTCCTCTGGGGGGTCGCCGTAGAAGGAGTTAAACTTGTGGCTGGAGACAGCAGCCAACACTGCACCCTGGGACACAGAGTGAGGAAACCACAGCTGTAACATCAAGCCTCAACAGGGCCCCGTGTTGTGGGGTGTGTGTGTACGTGCTTTTTGTGTTCGTATATGAGGCCGTAAAAAGGACAGGCCTACTGAGAATCTTTGGAACACGTTTAACAAGAAATCAATCGGGGTCATCAGCTTTGAGGGAGTTGACACTTCCTCTCATCTCAGATTTTATCATGTTGAATTTTAGAGTTTAACATCAACGCGGTGCTGACCTTCAGCTTCCTCCTGGCGTTGAACTTCCTCAGCTGCTCCACTGTTTCAGGCAGGTGGATCTTGTAGGCATACCTGTCCCTCTCCTATACATACACAGACACACACATCAAACACACACACACACACATCAAACACACACACACACATCAAACACACACACACACACATCAAACACACAGATATTCACATAAACGTAAGTAGAAACACAAGGGTGTGGACATAAGCACGTACAGAGGCTCACATCAGAGCACATGCAGAACGGATGTGAAAGCAACGCTGTGGTTCCAAGCAGAAGGAAATGTTCTCGAGTCAGCATCAGGAAGAGCAGTGGTTTAAAGGTGACTTTGAGTTGCAAAAAACGCAAACACCAAATAGCCACATCACACTAAATGGCTGCTGCTTTTACATGTTAAAAGCTACAGTAGGGCTGGGACGATGTGTTTATCGCCTGATTCGCTACTATCACGATACTTGGGTGCCGATTCGATATGTATTGCGATTCTCCAAGTATTGACATTTGATATTACGATTTATTTGTGATTTTTGTTAACTTTTTTAACACTAGTTTAAGTTGAATCACACACTTCTAGGGACTTTTACGTTGGAAAATATCTAGATTAATCCAGTAAAAATGTTTGATTTTCAGCCTGCATGTAGTCAGAGATGTCCTGAAGTCAAATATATCAGGAATTATTTTTTTTTTTTTTTCCAGCAACCCAAAAATCAAAGAATAAAAGATATTACACTCACACATTAGTGGTATTTTCTTTTTAATTTATAAGGGACATGTAATGTTTTATACTTCTGGTGAATATAATCCAATCAATCTTATTTCCATATATGTAGTTTGTATATACAGTTCCCTTTGTTAACACCTTATTTTGAAAACCAGACGTAGTCACATGTGTATACGTCCGCTAACTTCACCAAGTCTGTCTCTAGCTCTCCTGTCAGCTCCGTTCTCTTTATACATCCCCAGTCAGCTCCTTCGGGGCCGTTTGGCCAAAATGTTTCCATACTTGGCTGTATGTGTAGTGTGAATGTGAGGGTGCATGTCGTATCCATGCAGACCCTCCGCATTTTTCTACTGTCTCGCTTAAGCTTTGTTTTTCTTGAAAAGGATATGACGTCATGTTAATCAGACTACAACAATAAAAGCGATAACTTCCTTCTACCTCCTCATCGACTCGTTTCAGGCATTCAAAAATTGATTTCGAAGTCATTACAAAAAACAAATCATAGGTGAATCTACAGTGAGAGCTCCTAAACTGTAGTGGATTTATAATTAGCAGTGTGTGTTTGAGCTTGCCTTCAGCCAGGGGTGGTTGAGAGCCTCGTAGACGGTGATTCGCTCGGCCGGGTCCAGCATCAGCATGCGTCTCACCAGGTCCTTGGCGCTCTCCGAGATGTGGGCCCACTGGCGGGGGTTCATCTGGACGAGCACACACACCCAAACACGCAGACACACAAGAGGACACAGTCAGACGCATGTAGAACACTTCTTTCCCTTTTTTCCTTACTTTATTTTGATTTTTCGAAAGCGCAAAGTTGTAGATGACTACACCCATTCTAAAACCAGTATGTGAGATTTTCACCATGTCCGAAACCTTAGTATGAAACCAATCGTACGCAAATTGCATACTATTTCCAGGAGAAGAGTTGTGTGTGTCCTCCGTGAATAAAGATACTTTTCTATTATGGATATTTTATGAATCCTTGTTTTGAATATCACCGTCTATAATGTTATTGTGAAACCAAGTTGCCGTGTTGGTAGAGCTCCCGTTTTATTTTTCAAAATAAAATCTGTGAATTCAGCAGCAGCTGTTTAGCAGCAGCTTGATGGACGACACCACGGCGTCGTCCATCAAGCTGCCTGCCGTGACGGCATCTGCCGCAGATTAGTGCACCAAGCAGGAAATTCATACTCTCGATTGAGAACAGAGGACTTAACAGACCGATCAGATTATTCATCACCTCTCACTGGCTTTTGTAAAAGGGAGAAGTGTGTAACCACTACCACTCACTTAATATCAAATGAGGAATATACTGTATATGATGGCTCAGCGCAGGCATTCATTAATTCAGAGCTGTATTGAATCATGTCTGGTTGGTGAGAACAACCACACTCTGGTGGTTCTGATGAAGCACATACTGTTCACTTCAGTTCTCTGTAACCTTGACGCACATTGCAGCACAGTGACAAAGAGGAGCTTACAATTGTGCTTAGCTGCAGCTGAAGAGCCCAGCTCTGGTGCAGCGACGAAAACATATTCTATACAGCGTGTCCACTAATGCCGGGTTACACACTACACGAGAATCAAGACGATTTTGGGCCCGGTTCCCTCCCCCCCGACGATCGTCAGCAAAGCCCAGACTTTTTTATGGTTCTAAAGATGAGGTGCCTATTTGGCAATATTTTAAGATTTAAACCCAATGCTGTAAGGGAACCATTACATTAACTCATGACTTTCATGCTGTCATCTTGGGTTTAGTGCTGTATTGACGAGAACATAATGACAAATGTATGTATTTCAACAAAAGGGAAAAAGAAGAAACTTTTGCGTTTTAAACAACCTTTGAGGCCATTCGAGTTTTCAGATTTTATGTGGTGCACCTGAACACGTTGAAATAGCGCAACAGACCGTGGCTGTGCAATACTGTACATGGCCGTTAG